>PVIC010049851.1:0-13015 GCA_004025085.1 Thryonomys swinderianus | reverse complement strand
AGACTTGTACAACCACTGTGGAGACCAATGTGGAGATTCCTCAGAAAACTAGGATTAGAGGTATCATTTGACCCTGCTATTCCCCTGCTGGGAATATATTCAAAAGGATTAAAAGAATCATATTGTGCCGGGCGTGGTGGCTCACGCCTGTAATCCCACCACTCAGGAAGCAGAGGCAGGAGGATTGCTGAGTTGGAGGCTTGACTGGGCTACATAGTAAGCCGAGGGCCAGCCTATACAAAGCGAGACCCTGCCTCAAAAAAAAAAAAAAAAAAAAAAAAGGAATTATTTTAAGGGCCAGGGATTTAGCTCATGTGGTACCGCACCTAACTTGGATGCACAAGGACACAAGTTCAATCCCTGGTACCACAAAAAAAAAAAATCATATTGTAAAGACATATGTATACCCATGTTCATAGCAGCTGTTTGTGATAGCCTAATCTTGGAAACAACCCAGATGCTCATCAACTGGAGACTGGGTAAAGAAGATGTGGTTTTTTTATAAAATGGAGTATTACTCTGGCATAAAGAATGACAAGTTTCATTCATTTATGTGCAAATGGATGCACCTTGAGGACACACTAACAAGTGAAATAAATAAATCACAGATATGTAAAAAACCATATCTTTTCTCTGGTATGAAAACCTGTAGATGTAAATGAGTTCTAGAATGGATGATAGATTTTGTGAAACAGGAAATATTCAAAGGGAATGTGGTAGGGGAAAGTAATGAGGGAAAAGAATAAATATGATTTGGAAAGAAAAAGAAATGACATGTATATAGGGGGTGGAGGATTGTGGGTGGGTAGGGATATGGGTAAAAATGAGAATTAACTTGTGTCATCTACTGGTACAAACTCCCCAATGTTGAGTGTGATTGTGAGCTGTATATACAATATACCAATAAAGAATTCAATTTTTTAAAAAAGTGCAATCAGAGCAAGATGAACCTGAGTCATCTGCAAAGGTTGTTGCAGTATAATACTGTACTTTCTTACTGTAGCCTAATGTTACCAGTTCTAAAAGAATTAAAGGAAACTTAAAAGCAGAGCTAGGCCTGTTTAGCTGACAGGTTCTACATTTAGTTCTAAGTGAGTCCTTGCAGTGCATAACAGTGAACCGAATTTCACAATAGACATCTCCTTAGTTTTAAATGGAAACCAACTAGAATTTTCTCATATTTCAACTGAAAAAAAGTAGTATTTAGATTCCAAATTGTTCTCACTCCTTTTAAACTAAAGCTTAAAAAATTAGGGTTAGTCTTTTTAGGCCATGCCATCTGTAGAGGACAAAATCACCACTCAAATTAGGGCTTGAATCACAGATATATTAAACCAGCTATAATTCACTTTTATTAATTACTTATAGATTAATTTTCAGGTTATAATTTAGTATACTTTCTAAAAATCATTGGAAATTTGTCTACATTTCTACTTTAACATGATTTTCTAAATGACCTACATAAATTTTATTAATTCATTTTTAGTAAACTTCATGATCAAATTGCTCAATGAGCAAACTCTTGAGAAAAATGTTATTGCACCTTGATACCATAATGTTAAGTGAAATAAGTCAGACACAAAAAACTAAAATATCACATGGTTTCTCTTACATGAGAAACCCAAAATATAAATGAAGAGCAAAATAAAAGTAAATGATAGGAAGTAGGAAGGCAGACCTTTCAGAGGTGGAAAAGAATCAGAAGATGAACAGAATGGGAAGAAGAGGAGAGAAAGGGTGTGAACAAAGGAATTAAACTGTGTTATGTGCATATACCCATTCGCCACAAGGAATGTAAAAATTATATATTATAAACATATACTAATATACTATTATAAACATATACTAATACTAATAGGGCCAGAGGGTTAGCTCAGTGGTTCTGGTGCCTGCCTCGCAAGCGCAAGGTCCTGAGTTCGATCCCTGATAACCACATACAATGCTGGGCATGGAGACTCACGCCCACCAACAATCAATACCGCATACCACAGTGCCAGGCATGACGGCTCACGCCTGTAATCGCAGCACTCAGGAGGCAGAGACAGGAGTATTGCTGAGTTCAAAGCTTGCCTAGACTACATAGTGAGCTCAGAGCCAGCCTGAACTACAAAGTAAGACCCTGTCTCAAAAAAAGAAAAAAAAAACATGTACTAATAAAAAATAAAAAATAAACCATTATCTTGACTAATACTGATCCCTGAAAACATATATCAAAATACATTTAGTTAAAACTCATGCCCAGGGCTGGGGATTTAGCTCAAGTGGTACCACGCCTATCTTGCAAGCACAAGGACCCAAGTTCAATCCCTGGTACCACGAATGAATGAATGAATGAATGAATGAATGAATGAATGAATGAAATTAAAAATTAAAACAAATCTCATGCCCATAACTTGTCAGTAGTGTTTGAAAGAATAAATTATAGAATTTTCATCTTTGGACTATAAGAGTCATGTTCAAATAACAGGCAGTTGAAGCCTACAAACGTCATTGTAGAACTTAAAACATAGTATTTCTGTTCTGTTTTTCTATTTGAATCTAGTTGTCCTGTTGAAATATTCCCTTACTGCTTTGCCGTTATGCCTGTGTACTCCCATTTTTTCATGTCTGACTTAGTCACCACAGATTTTTACTTGATTTTTATAATCTGTATCTCTTCTAATGACTTAATCATATTCTTATAGACTCTAAAGCAGAATTCATCCATTTTCATACTTTTTAAAAGTTTTAATACTTTCATTAAACAAATATTTGGAGACATGGCATTTTTGTATTCACGTGTATGTTCTTTATAAATTCAAAGTAAATGACACTTCTATGAAACTTTACACATAGAAGTGCTAACCTCAATTCTAAAACTAATGAAATCTGAAAAAGAAATAAAAGTGTTGCAGAGTCTATACTCATCTGTCACTTCTAGTCCAATGGAAATTTTTCACATGATCACTGGATAAAATATTTTAAATGCATAGACACTTGTGCTAAGGGTGTTAGCTATTAACTGTGTGTATATCTGTCATTTCAATTAGACTGTCAGTTCTTCACAGTAAAAGAAATTCTCTTACTCATCCTGGAACTCCTTGCAACTGACAAAAGTTTAATAGATAGTGAACAGAATGATGCTTCTGTCAATACATTCAATTTATTATATTTGACATTACTGAATTAAAAGATTTCAATTTGGAGACTGAGGGTTTTTTTTTCTTTTGATCACTGACAGAGAGATGTTTTTGGAGGAAGTAATATTTGTCCATTCCATATTTTCACAAGCATCTTGTACAATATGCTCATTTATCCCTCTTCTAGCCACACTGTTGTCTAGTTGGCCTACACAGCCTTTCAAACTTTCTTGCAAAGAAAAATGCCTCCTCTCTGGAATACAAAAGTAAATACCACTTTAGAATAATGCATAGCACGATGTGGGCAGTCTGCTTATGTACTAAAATGTATTCCCCTCCTGTGAAAACTCTAGCCACACATTCATCCAGAAGCCAGGTCTTATAAAAGTATCTCCATATCTACATATACCCAGATTGATCCGTCTTTGAATAAACTTCCTCACACATGAATCAGATTCACACAGTCACTTATTAATTTATTAATTTCATTTGACAAACCCTGTTACTTGTTGTAATCCTGCCAGATCCTATAATGAAGACCACATTTTCCATTTTTTATATCCCTGGTAGATAATGCAATGGGGTTTTTAGAGCAGTAAATTATTCTTTTCTAAGATATTTTTTAAAAATTTTGTGAGTACATGTTTGTTGTACATAATAATTATATTCATCATGGGGAATTGACATTGACACATGTATGTAATATGTCTTAATTATTTTTACTCTTATATGAAACTACAATGGTGAGTATATCATTAAACATTTGCTAAAATACACAGAAAATATACTGAGCCCATTATTTCTTTCTCACAAAAAAACCCCAAGAGTACAACACCAAGACCCTAATGTCACCAGTGGACCTTGGGTGTTAATGATATGACAAAAACAAGTTCATCTGTCATAACAAATCCACCAATCTCATGGGACTGTTGATAGTACAGGAAGTTGAGAGTGTGGTGGGCGGGGTTACATGAGAAATCTCTGTCCTTTCGCCTCAGTTGTGCTATAAACCCAAAACTGCTACAAAAATAAAAATCTATTTTTAAAATACCTTCTGGTTTTCTACAGGCCATTAATATCTTCATAGTATTAAGCTATACCAGAGTCATGACTACTAAAACAGAAATACAGCACAGTCAGTAATAGTCAAACTATGTTTATGATTTACTCTTGGGGTTTTTTCGTGAGAAAGAAATAATGGGCTCAGTATATTTTTTATTCATTTTCATAATACATGTAACACTGAAACAATTTAATAATGCTTTTATTCATTTGCATAACAGACATAACACCAAAAAACAGTTTAATAATGCTTGTATGCAAGTTTTCCAAAATCATACAGCAAAGAAGAAAAACTGGGCACTTACTCTTAGCCTAACTTGATCTCAGCTTTCAAAGCCTACCCTAGTTTACAACCCTATACAGAAAGAAGTTAATTTACAGAAAACTGAGAATAATACAGACAACGCCTAGCCACAAAAATGTAAAGTATGTGGAGGGTAATGATGCTGTTACTCTTCAGATACTGCACAAATTTGCAAGTTCTAGGTCCATTTGTTAATTTATTTGAATACTCTGATTGGACTATAAGTATGTTGCATTTTGAATTCTCTTCTGAACTGACCATAATACAGGTTTCTTCATTCACTAATAATAATGTTTATGAAGTGTTCATTTCATATTTGTCTGAGACTCGTGATTTTACCCTATTTTAAATTCATCTCTTCCAATATTCTACCCACTGCAGGAAGCCCTCTGTCACTTCCTTAAGAGAAGGTTATTCAGTTTTTGCTTCAAAAAAATGCAGGAAAATAAAGTTCACTGCCATATACTGAGTTATAAATTTTTTACCCAACAACATTGTGGAAAACTGAGTCAAATCTGCCTCTCTGTATTATAGTCCAGCAATGTCACATCTAGAAAACTTCTCAAAAAAGACAAAGTGCTTTTCCATGTGACAAGCATTCGATCCAGAGCTATACCACCCACCACGGTGGCACAAGCTCCACAGTGGCTGGTAAACATTTAAAAACATGACTGGTCAAACTTGAGGTGTACTATAAATGTAAAATACACATAAGATTTTGAGTGCTTTGTACACAAAAGCCATAAAATACCTGGTTAATATTTTTGACAGATTGTATGTTGAAACTATTTTGAATATATTGGATTAAAATAAAATACATTATTAAAATTAACTTCGCCTGTTTCCTTTTTACTTTTTTTGTTGTGTCTCCTACAAAACTGAAAATCACAGCAGATGTGGTTTATAGAATATATCCATTGGCAGAACTGTATCAGAACCCTGATCCCTGTCCCTAACCCCAGTAGGTCTCACCTAATAATACAGACCATACCACTCCAGGACCTCTTGCTACTGTCCAGCGATCTGTTCCCCCTGCTCCTTCGATTTCCTTCCTCTTTCATCTGGCCTATTTTACCTTGCTGAAATCTCAGGCAGGGTGTGAACGTGTACCCAAGATCAAATACGGTAGGGTACAAGTAAGCTCTTTAGTACTTATTTGAGGACTTGCACTTCCTCGATATCACATGTATTTGAATAGATTTTTATAACTTGCTTTTAACTAAATCTTCCTCCACCTAGTGTCTGAATTATTTGATTTTGCTCAGTATACCTCTGTGTGTACATACATTTTCTTGAACTCACAATTTGCTCTTTTACCTGAAGAATTGTAGATACCCTCATTTTCCTATGCTATCTAAATGCAAAAGTGCATGTACCATCTATTTGGAGACTATACTCACATTATAAATCAACATTTTCCAGTGAGCCTTGGCACACCAGTGTACTATGAAGTCTTTAGGGTTATACCATGGAAACAAAAGTTTAATTCGTTAATTTTATTGGTATGCTTTAGACATACATAATGATCACATACATCATAGGGAATCTGACTACTACACGGCATATCTTGATTCTTTTCCCCCCATTCACTTCCCTTCCCTTGAGTCCCTCTTCCCTTCCTTATTTACAAAAAATTGTTCCTAGTTTTTCTTTCTTTTCTCTTTTGTCCTTTCCCTTAATGCTTTAGACTTGCCTCTTTCTTCACACCCCTTCTCATTTGAGCATTTCCTTCCTATTTCACAATAGCTATTATACATTTTGATCCTCATTTATGCTTTCACTTTCTCACACCCGGAAACAATGCAATATTTACACATTTGTCTGATGGCCATTTTCACTATAAATTATACTTCCTACCCAAGAGCAAGGGATATCTTCCTATTTTCCAATAACCTCTTCAATCTCCTTTTTAAGAGTACTTTAGTTTTCAAGGTAGAGTTCTTTTACTTCCTTCATCAGAGTAATTCATTTTGGGGGATGTTATTATGAAAGGTGTAGTTTCCCTAATTTGTGTCTCAGTGAATTTGTTAGTTGTGCACATAAATGCTACTGGTTGTGTTAACTTTGCATCTAGCTACACAACTGAATTTGACAAATCCAGAAGTCACTTGGTGGAGTTTTTCCAGTCTTCTATGTTAAGTATCACGTCACCTGCAAGTAATAATAATTTAACTTCTTTCTTTCCTGTCTTTATTCTTTTTATTTCTCTTGTCAAACTTCTCTGACCCTCCCTAATACAAGCTGAGGGCATAACTTGTTCTTTTTCTAGAAGTTTGAGGTTCAACATTAGGTTATTTGAGCTCACTCTGTTTTCTGATGTGGGAATTTACCAATATAAATTTCCCTCTTAGAACTGTGTTCACTGCATGCAATAAATTCAAAGCTCTTATATTGGAGAATCATATTAATTATAGAAGCTGTCTAATTCTGTCTTTAATTTCATCTGTAACTCACTGGTTGTTCAGGAGGATGTTATTTAATTTCTATTCAGTTCTTGTACTCTGAGTCTATTCTATTCTGTTTATATTGTTGTTGTTGTTGCTGTTGCTGTTGTTATTTTCAAGAGAGGGTGTCACTTTGTAGTTCAGGCTGGCCCTGAACTCACTATGTAGCCCAGGCTAGACTTGAACTTACAGAAATTCTCCAGCCTTTGCATCCTGAGTGCTGGGCTTACAGGTGTGAGCCACCACACCTGGTATTGTGATATGTAGTACCAGGGATCTAACTCAGAACCTTGTGCTTGCCAGGCAGACACCAGAACCACCAAACTAAATCCCTGGTCTCTGAGTCTATTCTAAATCAGGGAAAGGGAGTAACAAAGAGCAAGGTCTAAAAACTACAGCTGTCATTTAGTTATTTCAATCATGTTATCAAAAATCCTATCTTTGGAAGTACTCCACAAGTATAGAAATATGAGAAATTATACCTATAGATTAATCTTTCAAAAGTGCGGAGATCTCACCATGAGACATAGCACTGAAGAAAATCTTTGGAATAACGTCAAGCCTTAGTTTTTAAACAATCTAGGTATAAACCCAGAAAATTCTGTTATAAGTAATTTGCTGTGTTCTCTTGTCAATTATGAAATTAGGTGTAGCATTACTTATTTTCTCCTTTTGATAAGCCAGTGTTGACTTTTGTTGATTTCTTCTTCCTTTCATGTTTGCAAATTAATAATCAATTTAAGTGTGTGGCTCAACATCAAACCTTTGAGTTTTAGTTTTTAGAGTTCAGATTTTCCTCCTGCCTCTGCCTCCCGAGTGCTGGGATTACAGGCGTGAGCCACCATACCCGGCACAAAGATCTACTTTTGAACCAACCTCACTCCCACTTTTGGAGTCTCTACATACCTTTGAGCATTATATACATGTATAATGAAGTGAGAATCATGAATATGATTCATGAAATACTGCTTGCTGAGTATTTACAAACAACTAAAACTTGACGTCATGGGATACGAGTCTTAGGATGGATGAAATTCTTTATAAACTTAAATATGATAAAATATTAAAATAAGCCTATATGATAAGTACCTAGGAATATGGTTTTATTATTTTCTGTATTTATCTGTACATTAAAATATTTTAACCTATGAATAATTTAGCATCATTTATGATAATGCTAGCAAGATGATAATAAATTAACATAATTTTGTATAATTATCTCAATTATTGCAAATGATTTCAAAATTGATAGATAAATATATGTCTTATCAAGCATGAGAGAGACAACATGGGATAGAGAGAACAAAACTTTAGACAGATTTTTATTTTCTTCTTTTGCAGCCACTAGAAAGCTGGATAATGCTTGGAAAGATTTATTTTCCCCTGAGAGCTTTGTTCTTAATTTGTAAAATTAAGATAATCAAATCTGCCTTGGAAAGGACACTAAGCAAATTATATATGATTGAGGGGAAAACACATACTAGATACAGCCTTTCCCTATAAATTCAGTCATTATTACCCTGAGATATAATTTTTTCTGAACCTATTAACATAAATTTATTTAAATTGCCAATATACTTTTTCTTCATACTTGTACTTTTAAAGTGCTTTCCACATCTCCTAATTACTTGCTTTCACCTTTGATGTGTCGACATCATTTTTATTCCCTTAGCCAAGCAATACTAATTCCCACCCCCTGCAATTTCTCATTCTAATCAGTCAACTTGGCTTATTCAGTCAGCTGAAGTGATGCTTCTTGCCACATCTACTCCTCTTCTTTCTCACTCCCACCATCCTTGTTCAGATATTCATTGCCTCTAATCTAGACTATTACAATAAACACCACACTCCCACCTCTTCCATCCAGTGAATTCTAGACACCAATGTCAAATTAATCTTCTACAGTCAGAACAAGTTACTCTCACTAAACACCTTCAAAGATTCCCTGCTGCCCACAGAATAGAATTCTTTCTCTGGCTTTCTTAGCCTCAGTGAAATGGTCTGAACTTTCTTTTCCAATTTAATTTCCACAGCTTCCTGGAAGCATATCTTCTAGGCAAGTGGGTAAAAAGACCTCAAGAAGTGATGGCTGTTACTTTTTTTGATTTTTCAGACTTATAGAAGTTATCTAAGGTAAAAAGAAAGTCAAAAAGGAACTGATTGAATGATAAATTAGTTTGATGAAAAGAACAGTTTATCAAATGCTCATCTGAACTTCCTAGTTAATAAAGTACTTAACATCATGGGAAGGACCTGAGCCATGTTAGCCATAATTACTTAATTTTTTCTAAAATGTTGAAGATATTTTCCTGCATTATTAAGTAGAATATAAGAACTTTTTCTTTCCTTACTTGTCCAATATCTGACAAGATCACAGAAAACATATTTTAAATCCACAGGATTAAAAGGAGTGTCAAGACATATTCATCCTGTTTTGAAAATGATAAAACTGAAGTTCACAGAACATTTGAACTGTTCTAGGTCACATTCAAACATAAGGATCCAAGGCAGTCGAGTTGTATACACTAACATCAAAAAGTTCTGAGCTATTTTCCTTATTTTTATTTCTGAGAATGCTTGGTATATTTGTTCGAAAATACTTCATAAGCATGTGTAACATTCCCATTTTCCTATAACTTCTAAAAACTGAATATACTTGAATAAAGGATAATAAAAATTTACTATCCCAGTTAAACAGAATCAAAGTGTGTTTATATAAATAAATCCTAACAAATAGATTTTTTTTTTTTGAGACAGGGCCTCGCTTTGTAGTTCAGGCTAGCTCTGAGCTCACTATGTAGCCCAGGCAAGCCTCGAACTCAGCAATCCTCCTGTCTCTGCCTCCCGAGTGCTGGGATTACAGGCATGAGCCACCATGCCCAGCACAAACAGATTTTTTAACTAAAGAATTATCTCCAAAACTTTTCAGTGTCAAGGCCATTAAAAATTTGTCATTTTCTTTATTTTATATCCAAATTTATCCTACTTTTCCACCAAAATTATAATCATTGCTAGGGCAAGAAATACATCCAGAAACTATTTTTTAATAAATATAATTTCCACACAGGACTATACAGTCAGTAAATACATTGTGAAATTAATTTTACTTGCAATTTCCTTAGAATTATAGACATCTGTATAATTATTACATGCCAGTTGTCATACCTTGAGAATTTGGAAGTAAAACTGCAGGTATCCTAAACAGCTAACATCCATTTACACACACACCAAAAACAAACAAACAAAAAAATAGGTCAGGCAAGCTTTCCTTTGGCTTATATCCTCAAGGTAGATTAATAAAAATAGTAGTTAGTTTGGGGTTAGCATCACTCTGTGTGTGTGTGTGTGTGTGTGTGTGTGTGTGTGTGTGTGTGTGTGTTGCTGAGTCTGAAAATAAACAAGGAGTCCTAACACAAAGCAGGGAGATTTGAACACAGCAGCCATGTTGCCCAGTATTACTCTTACAACTAATGTATTACAGCACCAATAGGAAGTCAGATAGTATCCATTAGGTAAGGTTTATAGTAAAAAAGGAAAATGAAAAAGAGACTTCTTAGTAAACATGTATTATTTTATAAAGACAGAAAATATTGTACCTGAGTTTCCATGAGACCAACTTACTTTTAAAGACTTAACAACAATAGTCTCCTTAGAAACATGACCAATTTGGGTAATGGGTCCACTGGTCAAACAGTTATGGTCAACTTTTTACATTTCCCTCATGCTCACCTGACATATAATTCAGCTATACCAAGTCTAATGAATGGCTCCACCAAAGGGACCTGAGTGTGTTCTCAAGGGCTCAGTCACTAGGACCTCATCTTCCCACTTGCCTGAAGGGCCACTGTGATGGTGGAGGTAGAGCACCAACTTGATGAGCTCTGGGATCTGCTTCGGTAGAGGAGGAGCACACTTCCTGATGTGTCTGGGCAGATCATAGATGAGTGACCTTAGAGCTATATGTCCTTGGCTCTTTGTCTGCTCTACCCATGGGCTGCACAGGAACTGAGCAGTTTCGCTCTGCCACACCCTTCAGCCATGAGGTTTATGCCTTTGACCCAGGCAGTCGCGGACAGAATCCCCCGAGAATGTGAGCCAAATTCAACCTCCTGTAAGTGGTGGGTGTGCAGTATTGTGTCCTGTGCAATATTCTCTGTCATAGCTCACATTAGTGTAAGTTCAATCAATTTTCCTCTGGAAATTTACAGTCAGCTCCCTAATTTCTCCATTTTCGACCGCCATAATAACACTTTCCCCATACTCCCCTGTGCACAGTGCAGCCAGAACTATGTTTCCAAAGTGTACTTTCCCATTGCTGCTCAGACAAAAGGGGGGAAATCATGATTTATCATCACTATAAGACTTCTCTTTTCTTGCTTTTTATCAGCAAGATGACTGCTTCCAGTCCAATGAAACCAACAGTGGTGCCTTCTATAGTTTCTCCAGCATTACAGAAGTGAGGACCATGATTTTCTGGAGAGACTGTCTGCTCTAGTACCAGTAGTTAGTTCATATTTGAAAAATTGCACAAGGAACTTCCTAATTAATTTCTTATTCACTAAACTACAGTTAAATATAACACTATCAGTAAACTCACCTACAAGATTGGACAAATGTCACCAGTGCCTACAGACAAAAATCTTATCCTGAAAATGACATATTTCCAAATTAAAACACATAGTAAAATGTGTGTTAACTTTAAAAACCAGGTACTTTATCACATAATATGAAGTATCATGTGCCTGGTTTCCTACTACTGTGCGTTCTTTAAATGGGGCTTGAACAAACAGCAGGTATTAAATAACTTTCCAAAAGTTCTGTATGTTCAGCATTATCTGCATATTTGCTTTATCTATAGTGAGAAAAGGGAAAGACAACCCAATTTAAATTCCTTTACGAGGGCCTTGATCTAAGAAAACCATCTTAAAGAGGCCTGCACTGTGATATCCTTCTTCCACTGAGGGGTTAGCTCAGCAGTAATGTCACACTTCAGGAATCACAGATATTTATATTCACTTGTCTTCCTTGGTAGGCAGTTAGACCTTGAAATAACAACAGAAGGAAGAGAATTTTATCAAACCTGACAAAAGGAAGAGTAGTGAAAGAGCAAACAACTTTAGGGTCTGTTCAAACGTAAATTGTCACACCTAGCTCTGTGGTCTTACATAAGTTTCTTTACCTCTCTTTGCATCAGTTGTCTTCATTTATTTAAAAATGTAAATAACAGTACCTATTTGGTATGACACATCATTCACCGTGGAGCTTAAATGAGATATAATGTAAAGGTTATTTGTCACAGTGCTTGGCACTGAGTTTACAAAGAAAAGTTACTTTTAAAATATTCAAAGTTAGGGGAAAATTTAAATATAGCTACATGATATTCTACTGTTGTGTTAGGAATATTTTTAAGCAAATCATCCTCAAAGTCCTCTAGGAGAATGCAAACATATTTATGCAAATAATTAGTAAACAAGCATTTTACAACTCTAAAAACTGTTGAGGTATGTTTCATGCCCCCCAGCACGTATGTTCACCTGAAAGCAGAGAAGGTGAAGTTATTTGGAAATAATGCCCTCACGTGTATAACTACACACCTGAGACGAAGTCGTTCTGGATTGAGGGGAAAAACACCATGTGCAGACTGAGGCAGACAACGGGAGCACTTCAGGGTGCACAAAGGACCTCAGCAGCTACCAGAATCAAGAAGGGTTTCTCCCAGAGCTGGGTAGGAAGCAGAGCCCTGTCCACGCCTTAACATCAGATTTCTAGTCCCAAAAACTGAGAGAGTAAATTTATAATGCTTTGTTTTATAGCACGTTTGTGGTAATTTAAGCAGCAGCCCTAGGAAACTAATATAGTATGATTATGTTCAGTCTATTAACTAAGAGAACTCCAATGGCTGTGATTTTGTTCTCCTCTAAGACATGAGCCAATTTCATTTCTAACTTGGTGGATCCATCTCAGCATTCTTTTCATTTCCATTTAGTAACAACAGCAACAAAAAGAAAATCCTAATCTTTTCTGAAGCCACTTTCTCAGGCTGCCCGTGTCATCAAGGCATTGTTTCCATCGCTTTCCCTCTGCTC
>PVIC010049850.1:0-13011 GCA_004025085.1 Thryonomys swinderianus | reverse complement strand
TGTCTCCAAAAAGCAAAAAAAAAAAAAAAATTCTGCACATGGTCATATAGTTAATACAAATGTAGCCACTTTCTCAAGAATGAAAGAATAATTCCAGAAGAAAAGCTTCTGAAATAACACATTCAGTGTTAAAAGGAGGGCAAATAGAAGACATATTACAATTAAAAATGCAGGAAAGAACTCTATAAAATGGAGCTGAAGGAAAACTACTGGGTGTGCCACTGAGAGAATGAGTTCCCTATAGAACAGATCCATCCCAATGTTCTATGTACAAAGTGTAAAACAGGAATGGGCACCAGGCAATGAGCTCAGAGGCTCACGTTAATAAAGTATAGTAGGCATCTTGGTTCCTGGAGACATGTGTGCTCTAATCCAGCAAAGCATCTGAATTTGTTTTGGTCCAGAGCAAAAAAGGTCAAGGCTTAGATATTCTTAGATATCAGATGGCCCAACACTGACACAAAATCTTTCCTCTCCAGTGAATGGAGTTTTATTACGGTGATTTTCATAGCTCAGGGGAAAAATCTGTGAAGGGCGTGGCACAGACACACTTCCCCTCCTCCAGTCCTTCCAGTTAGTTCCTCCACTCACCAGCTTTACCTTGATTTTTTCCCCTTAAAATCAGTCTTTAAATTGAATCCTCAACCTTTAGTATATATCAACATCAGGTACTAAATAAATACCTGTCAAAAATAGATGATTAATGTAGTGATCCTATATAGCCAAGAGAAAGTCAAGAAGGAAAAAAGTGCTCTGCCTTTCACTCGCTCCTCTGATGTTGCACAATGGTCAGACAATTTATCCATGTATGACTGGTTTTTATTTTCAGATACAACTTGGAAATGGCAGCAGGGGCAGTAAGTGTTCCAAAAGCCCAATTAGCTCTTCTGAGATGCCTTTTCCCAGACTGGGAAACAGTACAGAGACTTGAAGGGTACAGGCAAACAGACCTGGGTTCAAATCCAAGTTCTATTATTTACTGACTGGGCATATAACCTTGAAGAGACTAAGTCAGCCTCCCTGATATTCAGTTTCTTGAGAGACCACATCACATGCTTCAAAGTATGACAAACATAGCCATGCATACGAAATTCTAGCTTATGGAATAATTACTTCCTTTCCCTTCAAGTTATTACCAATGAAAGAAGTAATGGCAAATAAATACAGATGATACTCAGTTCCCAGTACCAGAACAAGGAGACACCTCCCAGTTTTAGAGGTGAGCTGGCACCAAGAGAGATCTCGATACTGTGAGACCCATGTGGCTGACTAGAGCTAAGTGCACTTGGACATAGGCACAGGCAGCTCCCAACGTGAGCCCAGCCCCTCTGGCATGGCTGTGTGAGCCATCCATGAGATCACAATTCAAGCCAACAGGATCACTGTACTGGACTTTACCCTGTGGCCAGAAAGAATGCATTTGAGTCATGACTAGCAGGATTTTCCTCATTGTAATCAGCAGTTTGGGTTATATAGCAGACTGAAGGAGCCTGGTAGAAACCCTGGGGACAGCAGCAACTTGATAAACCACTTGGATTAACTCCTAGATTCCACTCATAGTTGACTTTTTCCCTGGTGAGCTGATAGGCCCCAGGAAGCTTCACTGGCATCTCCAGCCCTTTCATGAAAACAAGCAGGCCCCACTGAGGCCTCCCCACATGGAGGAACAGATCGTGTATACAGCAAGACTTTGAGCAAGGGAATCTAACAAGCACACTACAATCACAATACCACGGAGTCATCATCTTCCTCTACAAAGAAACAGGCGCTGCTTCACAAGAGAGCATCTTGAGTATTTCTTTTTACTAGGCATTACTAAAATTCCATGGGTACAGGAAGGAATGTGACTGAGCCTAATTCCTCATTTGCGTAAATGTCAGGAGGGGGCACAAAAACCAATCTTCTTGAATACCCCAGCTCCACAGGTCTCCAAGTACTGAATGACCTTACCTGACAGGCTCTGCACTACACACGCACTCCACTTGCCCCTTGGGATAGGTACTCCAAAGGCCCCCACATCTGCATCTTTAAGGGTGGCCAGCCCATCAGCTCCATGCTTGGGGACAGCCAGAGTGCTGGCTGCACTGCCAGCAGCCAGCAGCCAGCACACACCTTTTCCTGGCTCAATGTTTCTTTTCAAACACTGACAAGAAACTTCCTGCCAAGTTTCTCTGATACATACTTCTTCTATTTTGTTCTTCAAAGGCGGACTTGAGAGTCTCTTCAGGAACCTCATGAAATCCTACCATGGAACAGATAAAATACCTAAGGGCTACTTGAAAGACATTATTAGGTTGAATCTTAAGAAACTGCCAATATTCAGTCTTTCTTGAACTATAAAATGGAACTTTTTTATGGTTTAACCCTGCTTTGGGCAAGAGGCTTTATGAAAGATTTAGAATTGCTAACTATATGATCTTAGGACCAACTATAAGCAATGCATCCATCAGGTGTAACCTTGAGGCACCAAGTCCATGGGCATCTGATCCCACGAGATCACCAAAAGAGAACATATGCAACTATAGAAGTCATCTCAATCAACTTCAAGAGATCAAAATATTACCTAGGGAAAAAAAATCTTACTTAGTATAGTCTCTCAGCAAATAGAATTAAACTAGAAATCAATAACAACATGGCATCTTTGAAAAATCCCAACTTACTGCTAGGTCAAAAAATAAATCACAAGGGACATGAGATAATATTTTCAACTGAATGAAAATGAAAATACAGCATGTCAAAGTTTGTAGGATACAGTTAAAGAGGGAAATTTACACCTTTAACAGATATGCGAAAAAAATAAGGAAGGACTAAAATCAGTGATCTAAGCTTTCACTTTAGGAAGCTAGAAAAGGGAGAACAAATTCAAGGCAAACTAAATGGAAGGAAATACTAAAGAAGAAAATCAGTATAGTAGAAAACAAACAAGAAATAGGAGGCAAAAGGAAAACCCCAAAGCCAGTTCATTATAAAGATAAATTCACCAAAGTTTAGCTTGGCTGATTAAAAAGAAAAAAAAGAGAAGACATCATTTATTGGTATTAGACATGAAAGACAGAATGTTACCTCAAACTCTACAGATGTCAAAGAATAGCAAAAGGAATCTATGAATTTTATAACCCTGACAGCTCAGGTAACCATTTGGCAAATTCCCTATGGGCCAAATCTGGCTTGTTATCTGTATTTACACTTTTATTGGGACACAGCCAGACGCATTCATTTACATGGTGTCTCTGTTTCTAGATAAAAACAACAGGACTGAGTATCTGAGCCTGCCTGACATCAAATGGCCCACAAAGTCTAAACTATTTATCCTTTAAAGCAAAGCTTGTTGACTTTTGGATTATATAAATAAATTCTTTGAAATATACAAATACCAAAACTGATTCAAAAAGAAATTAAAAAACTGAATAGCTCTATACTATAAAGATACTGAAACTTTAATTGAAAACATTCTCACAAAAACACCAGACCCTGGTGGTTTCTCAGGTAAGTTCTACCAGAGTTAAATGACTAATACCAATCTCACACAAACTCTTTCAGAAAGGAAGAAGGAACACTTCTCAGTTCTTTCTATGAGAGCAATATTAGGCAGACACCAAAATCAGAGAAAGACACTGTAAGAAAACTGGAGAGAAGAAACTAGCCTCTAAAATTCAGCACTGAGTTGACCTATCACCTTCTGATGGAAAGTTAAAAAGAAAAAAAAACTTAGTATGAACCAATCTATCTATAGATGAACATAACACATTATTATATCTGAGTCATTTTCATTCCTTCAAGGCACATGAGTTAATAGAAATATATTAAATTCATATTACACAGGCCAAACTATTATTATCCATAGTTTGTATGGTTTTGCATCTTCAACAGTAGCTGCAATAAAAAAGAGCATAAGACATGTGGCCCCTTAGGCTTAATTCCATCCTGACTTGATATACAGAATAAAGCATGATCGTACCTCTAATAGTCAAAGCTTTATCACTAAAGCCAAATACATGGCAACATAGCAGTATGCCATAAATAGGCTCCCAAATGCACACAGGTTTTGCTAAAATAAAACTTAGTGGTACCAACTTCATATATTCTCTCTGAACTTACTAGAGCCAACAATAGTGACAGCCATGTGCACCTGTGATGGGCCACTGAACGTGACCACTCTCTTAGGAGCCGATTCATGCAGTGACTGCCAGTAACAAAAGGCTCTGGGTTCTAAGACAGGACCTGGTCCCCTCCGTACCTGACCACCTGCTAAACACTAGTGAAATAGGAGCCTATCTCAGGCAGCCTCTGAAACTATGGCAGCTAGAACAGCAGGGTTCCCCCACCTTACCTTCCAGTCAGAGATTACTCCCATTTCCTGGGTTACACAGGACTACTCATGCTTAGGCATAGCACCCAAGAAAGGCTAAAAAAGGCCTCTACCGACAGACAGGTGCTTAGCAGGCCTACAGACTCCTGAGTCTTCCTGCCCAGAATTGCAAAGCCCATCATGTAGGTTTCCCAAGAGATTACTCCAGACACACTCTGTGTGAAGCCCTCTTCAAAAGTGACAGTCGCGAGGTTGCGTTGCATCACAAACTGATGTTGTCACTACTTTATTGTTTTTTACCTTCGGTCCTGAAGATAAGCTCCATGAGGGCAAGGACCTTTCCTCTGTTAGTCTCCACCACAGTCTAGTGTCTGGGCACAAAGGAGGCATTTGATGAGTTTTGATTGCCTAACAGTATGTGACTAGAACCTTCACGTGGCTGTCTGGGGTATTTACAGAAAACTTAGCACAGAGATGACCATGAAAGTCATGCATATCCACCAAAGACAAGTCAACTCACAGCTGGCATATGAGCGGCTGTCATCCTCACATAGCGTGTGCAGCTGCTGGTATTCCTCCTGAGCCAGCTCCAGCCGCTGCTGCTTGATCTGGTAGATTTCTTTCTTGGCATTGAGAGCCTCCTGGGCTACAATTAAATATTCTTTCAACATCCGCTCCTGCTCTCGCCTCCACTGTTCTCTTGGATCCTCAATCTGGGTAAGCTCTGAAATGAGATGGGTAAGGACACAAGTTGACTTAGTAAAATCAGTAGACTACTAAATAATCAACAGTTACACTGCTGCTCAGTATGAAAGTGAATTATGTACTAGAATGAACAACATGGAAAAGTCTACATAGTGAGACTTTCTAAAGTATGGAACACTTATTTATATACTCACAGTTGAGACAAGAAGAAAACTCTATTGATAGAAAATAGCCCATTGGTGGGCCAGAGATTTAGCTCAGTGGTTCCAGGGCCCTGAGTTTGATCCCAGTAACAACATACAATGCTGGGCGTGATGACTCATGCCCACCAGCCATCAATACCACATACCACAGTGCCAGGCGTGGTGGCTCATGCCTGTCATCCCAGCACTTGGGAGGCAGAGACAGAAGGACTGCTGAGTTCAAGGCTTGCCTGGGCTACATAGTGAGCTGAGGGTCAGCCTGAACTACAAAGCAAGACCCTGTCTCAAAAAAAAAAAAAAAAAAAAGCCCATTGGCAGAAGGAAGACAAAACAAGGCCATGTTTACGCCACAAATGCCATATTGTAAAGGGCATTGGAGGAAATTAACCCAAATGAGCTCGGCCCTGTCAAAATAATCTCTATTTACAATGTTCTTTTCAATAACCTCTTCATCACAGAATGATAAAAGTGCTACCATTTCCCTGATATGCCTTGTTCCTCTTCCCTTTCCAAAGACTCATCACTAAATTCCTTATCTCCTCCCACTTATAGTCCCCCATGCCCACCTTGCCTTCTCACCACTGGCTCTCAGGAGGACCCACACGTTCTCACACATCACCCTTTCATAGTAACCAAAACAAAACAAACCAAATGACAACACCACACACTGCCTGGCCTTCTGCCTTCCCACTCACAGTGAGCAACACCTTCCCCAGCCACCGCGGGACCCCAAACTGACTCATCCACAAAGAGCTCCTGTTCTTCCCCCTCCTAGACTACTACAAGGGTCATCAAGAATTGGTGATTTCTGTCACTGCATATAATCTTGGCTGATGACATGTCCTCTCTCCTGTCTCCCGTTAGTGCAGTGAGACCCACAAGACTGCCCTCTATGACTGGCCCAGCTGCTGTCTTGGGCCACCACAGCCATTCTCCGTACACTCACACACATCTCTTTCCCAACCTGCTGCACTCTCGCATAGGAACCTCCCTGCACCCAAAGTCCATTTGCCATGGTGTGACAGGAGTCCTGAAACTCACGTGCCAGATTCATCTCTACTTTCTGTCCTTTTCCTCATAAACATCCTCCTCCCCAAGGCCCCAGATATATATGCTCCACCCTTTTTTATGTTGCTTCTGTTTTCTTCTGCCCACCAGGAAAGTCCACCACCTTCCTTCCAACACTTGGCACCCACTACAAAGACACTTCCGGTTTGAACCATCTCTGGCCCTCCCAGCACTGCCACTCTTACAACCTACCACATGGCACTTAATTGTTTTATAGCTTTTTTTGCTTTCTCTGTAAACTACAAGCCCTAGATAGCAGGGCCGAAGCCTGAATTGTCTTTATATCCTCAGTGCATTTGCTTCGTAACGGTTATCAGGCCATAAAAAGGAATGAAGCACTGACACTTGCTAGACTCCGAGGAACCATGAAGACATTGTGCTCATTGAAGGAAAGCAGACACAAAGGCAAGATAGTGTATGATTGTATGGCTATGAAACATCTGGAACATGCAAGGCCTTGGGGACAGAAAGCAGATGGATCACTGCCAGGGCCTGGGGAGAAGGGAATGAGGAATGACTGCTTCACAGAGTTGAATTTCCCTTTGGGGCTAATGAAAGTGGTTTGGAATCAGACAGAGGTAGTGGTTGCACAACATTGTGAATGCACCAAATGCTATCAAACTGTTCACTCTGTCGATCCATCTATCTATTTATTTTAGTACTGGGATCGAACTCAGGACCTTGCACTTGCAAGGCAGGCACAGCATCACTGATCTACATCCCTGGCCCAGAACTGTTCACTTTAAAATGGTTCATTTAATGACCCATGCATTTTACCTTAGAAGGGCAAGATATATCAATTTTTTGTTGTTTATTTTAATACAGACACACACACACATACATACACACACGTTAAATGTTTCAAGGTAAGTTTTGCCTTGGAAACACCTTGCTGATACCCCCACTCAGCCTTGTACACTGCCACCCAAGGCTCTTAGCTTCTTTCCTCAGACCTTAAAAGCTCACATAGCAGAACACAAAACCAAACATCAAAGTCAGGCCTCAGCTCCTGAGTTCAGATTCAGTGGGCCTAAGGTAGGGCAGTCAGGACTTCCATAACTTCCCGGATGTTCCTAATGTTTATTCAGCTGGAAGACCCAACATGGCAGCCAAATGGCAGAATTCACACTGTTCCATTGCCCTGGAGGCTCTTGGGAACCTCGAAGGCTATCAACACAGGGACCCTCTGGTCCTTTCCCATTCCCCATTGACCTGCATAGCTCCAGGTTCACTATGTGATTCCTCAGATTCTGCGCTTTAAAGTTGGATAGCTGTGAGGTCAAGTATTGGGGTCCCAGAAGATCTCCGAGGAAAAAGGTAGTATGACCCAGGGCTGCTATGTTCACCCACCATCTCTCATGTGCTGGATCATCTCTTGTGCTTCTGACAGCTGCGATAAAGTCACACTGGTGACTATTTACATTTTAGGGTTCATGCCTAGTTGTAGCATGTCAAACCCTGGAGGGCAGAGATTAAGTCTTAATTCCTGCGTTTCTAAAGCATGAACAGAGCAGGCAGCACAGAGGCGCCCTAAGTCTGCTTAGAGGATTTGGGGAGCCAGCCAGTAAGGAGCATCAGTGGCAAGCAAGGGGCACAGACGAATGAGCAAACCAGGCCAACAAATGATGAGATGTGCCAGAATGGATTCTAAGTGGCAGCACGGCAGCCAGCAGCTTTTCCAGCAAGATTAGATAGGGCACATGTCTAAAATGAAGCAAAGCCTCTGCAGCAGGGTTTGTCCCCATTCACACTTGAGGCTAGCCCCTTTTCTGTGCTGCGCCAACCTATACACTGCAGGACATCCAGCAGCACCTGTTTCTATCACTGGACATCAGCAGCAACTCCCTGAGCCATGGCTCTAGTGTCAGGTAACCCTGAGGACAAAATCCTCCCAACCTGAAAACCAGGGCTCTACACCATTCTATAAAGAACACTGGTAAGGTCAGGGACCTATCACCTTCCACACACAGACACACAGACACACACACACACACACACACACACACAGATCAAAAGGCTTGCTGTGTTAAACATGTAAGACAAAATGAAATTAAGATAACAACTTGGGCCTTTACCAGTCCAAGAACTCAACAGTGCTATTTTGTAATAAACGATCTTTTTATCATGAGAAGTATTTCTTTGTCCAGATTGCCTGGGCAATCAATTCCTTATATTAAACATTACAACTCTGCAATAAACATAACCATGTAGTCCTCAATAAGACATAGATAAAGTACAAATATATACTAGAACTACTTTGTGTACTGAGAATTGGCCAATGAAAACTGTATATTCGATGCAGAAAACCCTGTTTAATGTTGCATTGGATAGTAATAATTATTTTACTTTACAAAACAAGATTTTAGCATTTCTGTGATTCAACATGAAAATTCAGTCATGTGTATTGATGCAAATATGGTATTCTACTTACTATTTATGTGGTCCATATAATAAATTCCAATTTGTTTATCATATACAGTTTCCCATCCTAAAGGAAGTTCGTCCCCAACACAGTCAGCAAAGGTCAATGGTTTTGTTATCCTGCAAAACAAAATTATGAAAACAAATTTGAAAGTCAGGTCAGTTTTGTATAGTTCTGCTGACTGTAGGCTCTAGAATGAAGTCTTAATACAAAATTATACATTATCTTATATGACAGCTTTTGCCCCAACTGTTTGGTTGGAAAATTAATTCACCAGCTTTGCCTAAGTAATAACTCTATTAGTACACTCACAATTAAGAGCCTGTCTCAATGTATATTTTAAATACCAGAGAAAACAGATATTGATAGTTACCAACAAAACAGGTAAAACAAGCATCTTCTTCTACCATTATGTTTAATGAGGCAATGACTATGGAATGCAGCTTTTCAAGAGTAGGAGAGTACTGATGCTCAGCTCCCTCTCCCTGAAAAATGTTCTGCTTATAACTTTCATCTTCTCTACTATACACATGAAAATCAGCTTAAATTATACAAAATGCACCTGTAATATTTCCATCTACCAGTGATCATAAGTTGAGGAATCAAATATCAACTACTGCCGGGCATGGTGGCTCACGCCTGTCATCCCAGCACTCGAGAGGCAGAGACAGGAGGATTGCTGAGTTCCAGGCTTGCCTGGGCTACATAGTGAGCTCAGGGGCAGCCTGAACTACAAAGCGAGACCCTGTCTCAAAAAAAAAAAAAAATATCAACCACTAACCAAACAGAAAAGGTTGGGCAAGGCAACAATATGAGATACCTCCTGAATACTTCCTGCTTTCCTTATACAACAGGAATCAGAAATTTCAAAGTGTCCTTCTTGTTTTTCTAGAGAAAAACATCAAAGGCACAATGTCTACAAACATCTCTCTTTGAGGAAAATCTCATTAAGGAAATGTTGGCTTGGCAGGAGATAGAAAAAGAAAAGGATTTTCCATGGACTAAAGCAGAGCTTTCCCCTCCCCCACCCCTATGATCATGTTGATTGACAAGACAGTTTTAGGGCAGCAGCTGTTATATAAAAGGGGCGCACCTATAATTGTCGAGTCTGGGCAGCAATCTCTCTTTGGTTGTCTCTATAAATGCACACTAACTGGTATGCATGGGAATCCAATAACCTAAATTTCACAAGTTCAATCCTCCCACTTTTTCTGTTCAAGTCCCGGGTCTCAGGAAAATGAGACATTACAAGCTCAGCCAGGGCCCACGAGACCAGTATGAATTTTGAACATGTGATTTCCCCAAACTGGTTTGACCACAAGGCTATCTCTCCCAGTAGCATTGAGAAATTGATAAACACTATCAGAACAACGCTGATTTTAATCTTCATTTTAAACATGATTTTTGAGAAGTTAGAGTCAATATAGAAAGAGAAATGTAGGGAAGATGAAGCAAGCCGCAGACATCCTTCCAAGGATGACACACTCACAAAAATGTACAACACAAGATGAGCCTATTGCGCACTCTCTGTCCCATCCAACAATACTGGCATCTGCAGCAGAATCCCTCTAAGAGTGGTTAAAATAGCGTGCAAGTGGCATGGTTCTAGGTCAAGCAGGTAGTGGCAGGATGTTGTGTATGATCCAGAATTTGAATGGGACCAAACCACAGCAAAAGCAATCCTACTGTAACACAAAGTGAATTCTCACTAGATCCCTACTATCCCAACATAACAATATTCATGAATAAGTCTAGAGAAAAATGACAAAATAAAAGCACATTTCCGGCATATTTATATAGGAGGAACCCATCCATAAGCACTGCAGAGCCTACTTTACTTACTTTACAATTCGGAACTGTTATAAAAGTACTATAGCCGGGCATGGTGGCTCACACCTGTAATCCCAGCACTCGGGAGACAGAGACAGGAGGATTGCTGGGTTCGAGGCTTGCCTGGGCTACATAGTGAGCTCAGGGCCAGCCTGAACTACAAAGTGAGACCCTGTCTAAAAAAAAAAAAAAAAAGTACTATAAATTCCTGTCCATTTTTTAACAAAAACTCTAGGTTATTATAAAGACTTCCATACTACTTACCCCCAAATTAATCAAGCAATACTTCTACCATTTTGTTGAATGAGTTTGGTTTTATGTAAAAGGCACGTGTCTCATGATTGTGCCACCTTTCTGAACAAGACATGGAACTCGTATGGCCACACAAAGAATATGGCCTTAAATCATGCTAAGGAGGAGTACAGCTCTTAGAGTCCAGCTAATGCCAAGAGCAAGGACTCCACAACCACAGAAAAATTATCAAGTTCTTGCACGTGGCCTCCGAAGTCCATAGTGCTTACCTGATTCTCCTGGTCCATCACACGTGGCAGAAATCGGCAATGATATTGCAGACACTTGGGCAGCCCTGTGGAGAGGCCTATGGATGGGGATGCTGTGACCCCTGAAAGCCTACGGATGACCGCAACCCTGGCCACACCCCCAGCACAGCCTCATCAGGCCCCAACGAAGAGCTGCCCGCCTAAACTGTTCCAAATTCTTATAACACAGAAACCATGTGACATAATGCTTACTGTCATTTGAAGCCACAAAATTTCAGGGTATAGGAACAAAAGAAGTTGTTCCTAAGCCCTGACATCCCATCACAGCTCATCAGATGTTTCAGCAGACATTTGTAGTAAGGGCTCAGGCTGTCATCTATAAGCATCCAGTGAAATGTCCAGAGAATTTGTAGTCCTATTAAAGAACATTAAAACAAACATCTATGCCACTCTTCTGCCCTATCTATTGGAATGACACATCCTCAAAATAGTTGTGGTTTCACTGAATATAGACATAACCTGATACAATTTTCAGTCATAGCACTGAGAATATCTGGATTTATTCTAATTATCATTCCAAAATGCTTAAGGGACAGGGACTTCATGGGTTCTTCTAGCACATGACATACGATAAACGAATATTCTAAACTGTACCAGTGTCAAAATGATGTTTTTCTCTGTGGGTAACACTACTTCAGTCATGAGTAAATCACTTCCAATGAGTTATTCCGTTTCAGAATCTACTGGGTCACATCTCTCTGAGGAGAGCTGATTACTGGCAGAAAGAAGGGCACTGTGTGGAATTCTTGGCACTAGCTCTCGGGCAAGGGGTGTTTCTGGCTGTTGTTCACTTGTGAGCATCAGAGCAAGGCTAGGAGCCACCCAGGGGAGAACTCAGACTTGGCTAGGGAATAACCAGTAACCTGAGCAAGGTGATAGGCTTCGTCTTGGAAAACATCACGGTCTCTTATCTTGCTATACACTAATTTGCATGAAGACAATATCATCCAGAGACTCTTCCTCAAACCCAGCGGCTCTGTGAAAACGGCACGGTCCTGGCTCCGCCAAGGCAATCCTCTTGGGCTGGAGCTGAAAGTCTTCCTCAAGCCAAGACCTTACAAAGCTTCTAGTTCTTTCTACTTCAACTGCCTACCACTCTGCAACATATATACCACCTCTTCCCCAATCAGATGACGGGTCTGTTCTTCCTCCACCCCAGAGTAACCCCCTAAAATTACACCCATTCCTGTTTTGAGTATCTTTCCATCAATCTGTCCTCAGCTTGCAGACAGACTTCCAATAACACTCTTATGTTCAATTTTCACCTGCTTTACAAAGGTCACTTCAACTGTCATCTCCATGATTTAGAAGCTACTTCCATTTCAAGTCACTGTGCTACTGGACACAAAACCCCACCCTGGTTATCTTTATGACATTTATGCACATCCTCCACATAAGTGAAGGTTTCTTCAAACAAAAAGAACACAACACCAATATTGGAAGGGAAGGAGGCTTTTGAAGGAAAGAGTCAAACCAAAGTACATTTGCTTTACTCCTAAGTGAGTCCTTCTCATCCTCACTGAGAAGCCATACCCACAGTGACCCTATAACACATCCACGCATCCAGTTTTGCACAACCGGCCCTTTGTTCAAATTATACTGACACCCCTAAATTTACCTTCAATCCCAAATTCATGCTTCTTCATATTTCCTAATGCACCAAGGATCCAGAGTTTCACACAAGAAAAGCTCATCTTCAAGTCTGTCTGGCACCATATGGCCAATCGGATTTCACTCCAGGTTTTCAAAAGTTCATTGGCAGGCCGGGCATCGTGGCTCACGCCTATAATCCCAGCACTCAGGAGTCAGAGACAGGAGGATTGCTGAGTTCGAGGCTTGCCTGGGCTACATAGTGAGCTCAGGGCCAGCCTGAACTACAAAGTGAGACCCTGTCTCAAAAAAAAAAAAAAAAAG
>PVIC010049849.1:0-13016 GCA_004025085.1 Thryonomys swinderianus | reverse complement strand
GGCACGGGCTCTGCCCTTCCTCGCTGTGTCTGGGGGTTCTCATCAGGTTGGCCGAGAGGCTCCTCCTGCCTGGGCACAAGCCGTGTCGTGTGGGCAATACCCACTGTCCCTTAGGGGACACAGGTCGTGCCCGCAGGCAGAATCCCATGCCATTTGGGGCACTGCACCCCAGCTTGGGTGTTTGCTGGGGCAAGCATGGATGTGAGCCCCCAATGTCTGCACCCCGGGTTCTTGGGAGATAGGAGATTCCTTTGAGCTGGATTTTTCTTTTTTAATATCAATTATAGAATGGGCTCTTTGAAAATGTTTTCCAATGAAATATTAAACAGTGAAAAGGATGTTTATAACAAGCTTAGGGTATAAAGAATAACAGTGTGACCAGCTCTGTCCCCATGGCCCAAGGGCTTTTTAGAACCTTGCTCATGCCACCCAGCCCCCGCCTGGCCCTGGGTACAGGCTGGCTTGGGCTGTTACGAGGCTGCCATAGGCACTGGTTAAAAATGCCCATTATAAAAAAAGAAGCAGCAGCAGCTGGGCCTAGTGGCACAGGCCTGCAATTCTAGAACTCCAAGAGGCTGAGGCAGGGGGGTTACAAGTTCAAGCCGAGCCTGGGTAACTTAGGGAGACCTTGTCTTAAAAGTTAAAAAACAAGATGAGTTGGGCCTACGGATGTAGTTAAGTGCAAAGTGTGGGTTCAGCTCCTAGTATTGGGGGGACAACCAAATAATAAGCATGTTTCTGGATCAAGGCCCGTCTGTGGTTGCGTCCTGGAAATGACTGTGTTCTTTCTTCTCCTGGCCTGCCCGACACCTGGTATCGCCTGTGAGGTTCCACCTGCTCCCCACACGCGTGTCTGCGTGCATCTGGACACCACGGTAGCGCTGTGCTTCTCGTGAGAGGCAGCTGTGCTCTCTCCTCCACCCCGTGCACGTTCTGCCCAGGCCGGACTGTGGCCGGTGCCCAGGCCTGTAGCAGACAGTTGTCACCCAGAGATGTCCAGGCACAGTGGACCCACCTGACGCTGGACAGGGTCCTGTAGCAGCCCAGGATGGAAGCCAGAGTGGCAGAGATTGTGGAGAGAGCTGGCCTTGCGTCTGCCCTGCTGTCTGTGTGGCAGGGAGGCCCCCTGAGGACAGGTGGCGCCCTCCCCTTCCTCCTGGCAGACACTGCTCCCTGCAGATGGGCAGAGGGTAGCTGCAGCCTCTGCCCAAGGCCATGGTGAGGACCAAAGGTCACTGCTTCCCCAGCGGGACGTGGGGCCCAGAGGGTGGATGGCGAGTCCCAGGTCTGCAGCGTGCATTGGGTGAGCTATGGCCCTGTCCCAAGTGCCACCTTGAGACGGGTAGGGACACGGCCACTTGGACTTCAGAGAGCTGGCATGTGGACCCCTTAGCTCGGCGCTGGCCCGAAAGAGGCCCAGAGTTTGTCTCTGTGATGGTGACAGCTGAGGGGTTCCCGAGACCACCCTCGCTCCGTGACTCCTGGAGGCTTCGGGGCCCAGAAGCAGCAGGGTCACGGCTGTGGGAAGCCACTGAGGGTGGAGTCCGGTGGGGGCTCCCCAGGGACTGAAGCGGGAGCACAGTGGGCCGATTGCCAGCCCGGAGGGCCGCACGCTGTACAGGATATCCCAGAGTTGTCCCTCGCCCCGCCCTCAGGGACCCATCAAGCCTCATGTGGAGTGTGGCCCGTGGGGTGGTCCAGGCCCCAGGGTGCAGGTCAGCCGGGGCCCCAGGTTCAGCTTGAAGAGCCGCGCTCCGTCTGGCGTGCAGGGTCTGGGCAGTGCAGGTGTGCTGAGACCCTTGCACGCAGGACCTGGGGACCGGGTGGCGGGGCTGGGACAAACAGGCAGGCTGGGGCTCCTTCCCCCGCTCTTGCTCTTCCGCACCCTGCCCCCCATCCCAGTCGCCAGCCCCGCTTTTCCCGGTCGGAAACCTGGACTCTGGAGCTCTCTCAGGTCTCTGGCCATTCACATGCCCGGCTGTGAGCTCAGGGGACGGGGCTTCCTGCAGCCCCATGGGCACCCCAGGTCTGATGGTTCCTTCTTCCACCCCTGGGCTGAGATTTCCATCCTGGGGGCGTCTGCCTGCAGCTCTTGGGAGACACCAGCTAGGAGTTTCCGCTGAGCATATTTTGGAGCCAGACACTGCCAGGCTGTAACCCTGCACTCAGAGGCTGAGGCAGGAGAATTGTAAATTGAGGTCTCACCAGGGCGACTCGGTGAGATCCTGATTCCAAGTAAAAGATGCACAAGGGGTCAGCTGAGTGGTGGAGCGCCCCTGAGTTCAGTCCTCAGTGCTGAAGAAAGAAGTTTCTGACTTATTAGTTAGCAAAATGTTTGGTTTAGTCAAACGCCTTCCTTTTTAAAAACCCACACACTGAGCCCACAGCCCTGAGGACTCCCTGGCTTCCTGAGGCCAGCTGTGGGCCTAGGCTTCCTTCCAGGACTGATCACTTCCTGACCTTCGCACCCTGCCCAGGGAGCTGATTTGCTGTTAAAGCCCTCGTTTGCTTCTCGGAGACTGGTAAAGGGGAGACTTGAGTCTCCTGTGGGGCTGGCTGAGGGGCGAGGGGGCCACGGCACCCCTGGTGCCTGCAAGGTCCCTGTTGTGGCCGGAGCCAACCTCTCAGACTGGAGAGTCCTGACTGAGGGTCCAGGTGCTAGGAATGCTTGTGGGGGTGCGTTTGTCTAAAGCCACAGTGTCCCCAGCCGTGCGGGTCAAGGCCACGAAGGGCGTGTCTGCCAGTCACGTGGTCGGCAGGGATGGCCTTGGAGCCTTTTCTGCATTCTGGGAAAGCTGCCCCTCCCCACCCCCAGAGGTTACTGTGAGCCTGTGCACGTGGGGTGCTGGGATGGGTTGCGTGGTGAGCCCCCAAAAGATACATCAACTTCCTAGCCCCTGAACTCTGGAGGTGAGACAAGAAAAGGGTTTTTAGGGATGGACTTTCGCAGATGTCCTTACACTGGTGACTGAATGGAGCGGGGAGGGTCAGACTAGGCAGAGGCGGTGTGTGTGGCCGCGGGCCAAGGGGTACAAGCGGGTTGGAAGCAGGGAGGGGCAGGGACAGCTCACTGCCCTCCTGAGACCCGCGTTGTACTTCCAACTCCAGATCGCGGGGTATTTGGCTCTCAGTTGGGGGCATTTTGGGCAGCAGCAGAGGCTCATGCAGACTCGCTGGGTTCAGCGCTGCCTCCCTGCTCAGTGAACTGCTTCCCTCCCTGGAGCTCCGTCCTGGCCCAGCCCCAGCCCCAGCCCCAGCACACACTCTCTGGCTGTCTGACATTAAAACACGAAAGGGCTGGAGATTTAGCTCAGTGGTTCCGGCGCCTGCCTGGCAAGCACAAGGTTCTGAGTTCAATCCCTGGTAATCACATACAACAATACCAGGTGTGGTGACTCACACCCAGCAGCAATCATTACCACACACCACAAGTGCTGGGCGTGGTGGCTCACCACTGTCATCCCAGCACTCGGGAGGCAGAGGCAGGAGGATTGCTGTGAGATGGAGTCTTGCCTGGGCTACATAGTGAGCTCAGGGCCAGCCTGAACTACAGAGTGAGACCCTGTCTCAAAAAAAAAATTTTGATAAAGTTTGGGCCATGTAAATACAAGCCGTTTTAAAGCTCATGATCAGGGCATTTGGTTCTCTGACAGTATTGTGAATCCCCTCTCTAGTCCCATACCCTGCTGGAGACCCCATTCAAGGAGTAGCCGCCCTGTTGCATGTGTCACTGCACTGAGCATGTTTCCAAGCCTGCTTTGGGCTGCGGTATGTGGTACCGCTTGCCCCTTCCCAAGGCCAGGAGCCATCACGGTGTGGACAGGCCACCCACCACCTGCTTGCCCATGTTCACTGCCGGGGCCTCTGGGCTGGTCCCATGGGAGCTGGGCGGGCCCGGGTTGGGTGCGTCGGGGTGGGACAGACCGAGCGTCTCTGTGTCCCGGGAAGCTGCAACGCTCTTCGATATGAAGTCAGCTCTCGGGACCTCAGACCCACCCAGATCCGAGTCTGGGTACAGAAGAACCAAAACACCCTGTGCCTCTTTCGCTGATTGTTCAGAGAACCTGATTTTCTACCCTCCCTGGGCCCCTGGCAGCTGGTCTTGAGGTGTCTGGGGTCCCGTGGGGTTCAGGTGAAAAGGCAAAAGCCAGGAGCCTGCCCCCATCCTGACCGATCTTCCCTTCCCAGCCAGGGGCCTTGACCTTTGCGCCCCAGTGCCGGGGAGCTCCAGTTCCTGGTTCCTGGTTCCTGGTTCCTGGCGGGCATCAGGAAAGCCCTTCCGCGCCTTCATTCCAGCCCCGACTTGTTTCAGGAAGGTTCAGGTCCCGGAGAGCCCTCTCAGCCCGGGCCCCAGGGCACCACGGGTCTGACCGTAGGTCGGCCGGCGCACCCAGTCGCCCCTGGCACGCGGGCCTTGGGTGGCAAAGGGGCACCGCTGGGCTGTGGTGCAGCTGGCCCTTGACATCTCTCGTGTTGCGGGTGCTCGGATGGAGCCTGCCACCCTGGGAGCTGCTGCTGGCTGGCGGGGTGCAGGCTTAGGAGGGCACAGCTGGGAGGCCATCGGAGGCCACTGGTGTGTTCCTGGTTCCTAGGGTGCTGTGGGTGAAGCTGGTGCTTTCTCAAGGCTGGTCCACCCTGTGCCATAAGCCCAGCCCTGTCCCCAGCACGTGGCCCCACCTGAGGGGCTGTGTCTGGGTGGGAGACAAGCGGGTGAGCACCTGGGGACAGTGGTCCCTCGTTCCCAGCAGCACTCAGGCCAGGGCACTGTGCCTCGGGCTGGGCCTCGCCTTCCTGGGGTGGGATCCTGCCCCCTCTGCAGCCGGCAGAGCGGAACAAGGCTGCCTCTCCAGCACATGTCACCACCCAAAATTTATCTGGGCAGCTGTGCACCATTATGGGCTCCTTTTCGGAGACTGGGAAGAAAAGGCTCATTGTGTTTTGTGTTGGGGTCTGTGCCCTGCAGATGGGGTGTGCTGTCCTGGCACTGCCTGCACTTGGGGCACCTGGCCCCCAGACGGCTGGTCGTGGCCCCCACCCTTCTGACCCCCACCTTCTCGCAGCCCAGGGCTCTGCTCCTGTTGGTGACAGCTTGTGTCATCAGAGGGTCTGTGCTGGTGAAGGCCACGAACGGCTAGCGGCTGTCCACTCTCACCTCCCTCCTCTTTCTGGGGCGGAAAGCACTGGCCTTGGGCCCTTTGCTGACCCTGGGGCGGGAGAGCTCTACTTCCCCTTTGGGTTGCAGGTGGGGAGACCGAGGCAGACTTCTGAGGACTGGGCTTTGTGCTGTAATGCTGGCTCTGGGTTCCGGTCCTTACTGGTTGATGGCTGCAGGCTGTCTTTGGGTAGATTCCTCCCTTCCTGAGCAGATTCTGATAGGTTCTAGGCAGGAGGAGAGGCTGGAGAGAGCTGGTGTTCCACCCCAGGCTCCTGGACACTGACCAGGCCAGGTGGCACAGGCCTCACTGCCCTGGCTTGGAAATGCAGGGGGAGAAGAGACCTGTTCTTCTCCTGTCCTGCATCTGTCTGGGACCCTAGGTTATATATCTGGATGGGCAGAAGCAGGCTGTCTGTGGACAGACTGCCTAAGCAGATATCCTCGGATTGGGGGGCCTTGCCTCACTCCTGAGTGGTTGCTGTGGAAACAGGAAGCTGAACTCTGTCCCCGGAACTACTTCCCTTGCTGGATCTTGGCGTCCCTGGACTTCCTGCACTGTCTTTGTGCAGGCTGGCCCCAGATAGACTGCTGATCGATTAGTGATGCCTGCCATGGTTAGAGGGGCTGGGCTTTGCTCTGCCGTCCCAGCCCTAGCAGATCGGGCTCTGGGAAGCCTGCCAGGCTGAGGCCACCAAGCTGACCTTTCACTTCCCAGCAGAAGTCAGCAGGAAGTCGGGGGAGGGGGCAAGAGAGCCTCCCGGCTGCTGTGTGTCTGTTCCCTGGAAGCTCAGAGAGGGGCAGAGTCCTGCCCGAGGTCACACAGGGTCTTGGGGTTGCGCAGAGCCACCCCTGGTCCTGCCCTGTGGTTAGGGTGCATTGACAGGTCTGCCTCGTACCTGCAGAGCTGCACGGTGGTGGATTTGAGGTCCCTTGAGTCCGTCCACTCTTGCCCTCCCAACTCTGGCCAGGGACATGGCCACCACCACCTGTGCCACTCCCGAGACAGTCCTCTAGAGAGGCCAAAGGTCACCTGAGAAGGGACCACGGTGGCCCCAGAGAAGCGGGGAAGTGTTTATTTCCATGTACAGGGCGGGAGTCCAGAGCTGCTGTGGGCTTTGAGCCGCACAGGCAGCCCTGAGCCTCAGCCTCGGGTTCCTCCTGTGGGCAGGCCTGTCACCTTCCAGTCTGCACCACAGCCCTCGTCCCTACCTAGCGCAGGCTTCCTGGCACGGGCCAGGGGCTCCGGGTCCAGGATGGTGAGTGTCGGCGCCAAGCCCTGCCCAGGGCGGGACTGTGGTTTGCTCTGCGGGACCCCTGGAGGTGGGACCTGGGCCTCTGGGTGGCTGGCAGGCTCCCCTGCATGAAGGCTGTCCCAAGTATCCTGCTGCCTGATGGGCATGTCCTAGCACTTGTCCCCACAGCAGGACAGGTGTCCCCTGCTAGGAGGCCACCATGGGCCATGTGGGATGACAGAGGCCTTGCGGCTACTCCGAGGGCCCCGTGCTTTCCCCCTCAGCGGTTCCCTTGTGAGAATTGTTTTGGAGAATCGGGAACACTGGACCTGAGCAGTTACGTTCTTCCGCCATGAGCGGGGACCGCAGGGCGCCCTCTCTTCCTGGCTAGGGTTGGGGCTGACCGTTTTCCAGCCCCAAAGTCATCATGTCTGCTTCTGCACTGCGAGCTCTGGAAACTGTCCTGTTTCGCAGGACTTGAGGTCACTCCAGGTTTTGCTGTCTCGCGCCTGGTGTGTCCTGGGCTCTGGCGGCTCTGAGCTGACCATGCCAACTCTGGGTAGGCCCAGTGCTGCTGACGCAGCATGATGGCAGCAACTCTACCTTGGTGCCCACTTTTGCTGACTCCACTGCAGAGCACAGAGAGACCCTCCTGCCTCTGCTCAAAGATCCTGCTGGTCACCCCTGAGCCAGCCCAGTGGTCATCAAACCCTGTGCCCACTGGCTGGCACTGAAGTCTCCGCCCATCTCTCCCCACCACTCCACGCCCATTTGTCCCCTCTGCCTGGGCTCCCTCCGGCAGCCTCCGAGTTACAGTGAGGGCTGTGTCAGCCCAGTCCCTCTCCCCAGAGCACCCGAGTTGCTGAGGCTGGGGCCCCGACTCCTGGGCCTGGTTGTCTAGACCAGGCTGCTCCCCCACTCCTGCCTCCTCCCCACTGCTCAGCCCCCTGCTGCTGTCCTGACGGGACAGTCCCCGCCCGCCCATCTCACCTGGCCTGCTGAGCCGCTGAGACCCCCTTCTCTCCCTGCTGCCTGACTGCATCACATTGTCCTCTTGTTCCGGGCCTGTTTTGAGGGTGGGGCTGTTCAGGGAGAGCTACTTTTTTTGTTTTGTAGTTCTGGCTGGCCCTGAGCTCACTGTGTGGCCCAGGCTGGACTTGAACTTGCAGCAATCCTCCTGCCCCTGCCTCCTGAATGCTGGGATTATGTGCATGAGCCACCATGCCCAGCATTGTGATACGTGGTACCGGGGATTGAACTTAGGACCTTGGACTTGCGAGTCAGACACCGGAACCACTGAGCCAAATTCCCGGCCCAAACCTTCCCTCCTTTTTAACTTTGGGTGCCGGATTTTTTTTTTTTTTTTTTTTTTTGAGACAGGGTCTTGCTTTGCAGTTCAGGCTGGCCCTGAGCGCACTATGTAGCCCAGGCAAGCCTCGAACTCAGCAATCCTCCTGTCTCTGCCTCCCGATTGCTGGGATTACAGACATTACACAGACATGAGCCGCCACGCCCGGCACTGTGGAATGTGGTGCTGATTGCTGGTGGGCGTGAGTCACCACGCCCAGCATTGTTGTATGTGGTTACCAGGATCGAACTCAGGGCCTTGCGCTTGCGAGGCAGGCACCGGAACCTCTGAGCTAAATCTCTGGCCCCTGGGTGTCAGATATTTTGTCTCAGCAACGAGAAAAGTAATTAACACAGTATGTGTCTTACATAGAAACAGAGTCCTTAGCTGGCTGTCCCTTGTCTGTCGCCCTGCATTCTGCCAGGTGGGCGTGGGAGCTGGGCTTCTGGGTGTTTCATTCTGGCCGTGCAGCCTTTAAATCTTCTAGATAAATTCCTTTGATGATTGTGTTGTCTGGCCCCTCTCGGGTCTAGCTTCTCTTTCCCTTTTTCTCTCTGATGGCCCTCGCTGTAGTCTACCTGGAGGGCAGAGGCAGAAACTGCCTGTATAAGTTTCCCTGTTGATCTCAGTAAAGCTCAGTGAGGGCTTTATCCTGTCTTTTTCCTACCTACAGTGCCCCTGTCCCAACACGGGGACCTGATGGGGCAAAGCGGACTGAGCCAGGCAGAGGGTATGGGTCGGGGGACTTTGTAGTCGCAGGGGTGCCAGGGTGGGGACCGAGGCCAACGGGGGCTGTGGGACTGAGCTGGCAGAAGGGGGCACCACACAGCGACACACATAGGTGGTAGCCTTACGTCCCTCATCTCTGTCTAAACAGTTGTACTCTACCCATCTGTTGGATTTGGGGAAACTGAGGCTGTGGTGGGCATGGCTGGATTCGAACCCAGTCCATCCCTGCAGAGGCCTTGCTGTCCCCTAAGGGGCTGCTGTCCAGGCCCAGGGCAGCATCTGTTGGCTGCAGGCCTGCTGTGGGTGGGGTTCAGTGGGTCATTGACCCGCAGGGCGTGCTGCTGCTGGGTGGACGGGAGAAGCATCAGGGGCTGCGGCCTCAGCGTGTGTCCCCAGGGCACAGCTCCTGCGTCACAGGCAGAGCGCTTCCCCTTACCCACGCGTGCGTGAGGTCCGACAGCCATCACTGCAGCGAGGTGTAGAGCTGAAGTGGCCCGGAACTGGCCCCCGCGCCTGCCGGAAGGAGGAAGCTGTGCATGGAGCCTCTCCGCCCACACGGCTTTGGTTTAGAAGCCCACTCAGTCACATCCTGAGGTCCAGGTTGGCCTGGGGTCCACTGGCCTCCGTGCCAGCAGCTCCGTACCCTCTGCCAATGCTCCTCCCCCATGTGGCTGTGGGTGCCCTGTGTGTGAGCTTGTGGGCCGCAGCTCGGGGGCAGAATACCCCGGAAGTCCTGTGGCGCTGTTCCTGCTGCCTTAGCCAGTGCCAGCTCTGGGCAGGTGGCCTGTAACACTTGAGGAGTGGAGGAGGAGGAAGGCAGTGGAAGAGGAGATCGCGCTCCTTCCGTTCCTGTTTTGGGGGGGCTCTGTGTGTGCAGCCTTCGGGCCTTCCTCCTCGGCCTGCTGATCCCTCCGGTCCTGGCACTGAGACCCATCGCCCTGGGCAGATGCGGGGCTAGATGCTGAACTCATCTCCGTGGGGTGGCGGTTCCTCGAGAGAGGCGGCTCCCGGGAGGACGGGCACGGAGGGGCCTTGGGGGGGGGGCTGGACGGGCCCCACAGGAGGAGGGGGCAGCACTGATGAAAGTCCATGATGCCAGGACTTTCTCAGCACACGGGGTTTTTCAGCTTCTTGCCTGGGTATCCGCAGCTTCTCAGCAGCCTGGCACAGGAAATGAGCCCTTGCAAGGCGGGACGGGCAGAGGAACCCACCGCCCCAGGGACTGAGCCGCTCTGCGTGGGCCTCATTTGACCTTTCTTGCTGCTCATGCTTCCTCCCTCGGTGAGAGATTAATGCTGAGGACTGGCGCCTGGCGTCCTGTGCAGCCAGGGAGGGAACGCCGGGGCAGGATGCGGGCTCCGGGTTGGCTGCTGTCTCAAGACGGGCAGGGCGCTGTGTCATGGCTGAGTGGCCACGATCCCTGCCTGTGGCGGCCTCTCCCGGGCTGTGAACTCTGCCCAGAGGCTCTCTGCAGAGACGGCCCCAGTGTCCAGTAGGCTTGAGGCCGGACTGTTGTTCCAAGGCCCGACTGGATTCCTCGGATGTGATTTCTCATACACTCGCTTTGCAGATGTCTCTGGTTCAGGGCTGCACTTCGCTGTAGTTTCAGGTGGCGAAAGAGCTGCTTGGGAAGATCTTACATCCATCCATTTGTTCTCCTACCTGCTCTCCTGCTTTCCAGCCACCCACACATCAGCCTCTGTCAAACCCACCTGTCCACTCAGACACCCGTCCTGTGTCCGTCCACGAATCCTCCACCTCACAGTCATCTTTGTGTCCCATCCACCCGTCTGCCCAGCCGTCCCCCGTCCATTCCTCCATCCGTCTCCCCACCCGCAGATTCATCCCACCCACCCTCTCACCCGGCATTGCCAGCCGAGTGCCCGGCCCTGCTGGGTGGGATGGACCTGGGCCGAGAGCGGCGAGGCCTTCCTTTGTAGGGTGGCATCTGCCTTGCGTGCTGGGGGACATTAGAACTTGCGTGTTGGGGAGGGGGCTAAAGCCATACACAGTGTGCAGGTAAAGGCTGGGGTGCGGGGGCCAGGGCCCCCAGTTTGAGGCCCCCACCCTGCAGTCCGGCTCGCGAGCCCTATGTTGACCCCGGACGGCGCCTCTCTCTCCCTTTCCCCTGCCCGCTGTGGCCTGTGTTTCTGTGGCCGGGGCAGAAAGTGGTTGGATTTGCAGCTCCGTTCTCTAGGGACTTTGAGGCCCAGATAGCGATGCCAGAATAAGACCGTATGGGTGCAGGTGTATTCCTTCTGTCTGTAACTCTTGTTTTGTGTCTGTGGCTTTGGGCAGGCAAAGGGGGTGACGGGAGGGGCCAGAGCAAGGCACTGGGAGAGGCGCAGAAAAGTGAAAACGAGGAAAAGCGGTGCACGTGATCACCCAAAAAACACCTGGAGATACTCTTAGGCCTGACTTTTGAGTACCAGCTTCCTGTCTGTGTATTAGGAGACGAGGTACGGAAATGCTCATGGAGAATAGGCTGGCAGGCCCTCCCTGAGCAGTAGAAGTTTGTTCCGTTTCATTTTGTTTTGTTGAGACAGGGTCTCACTATGCAGTAAGACTTTGGATATTTTTCATCCCGAAGGAACCCCTTTCATTCTGAAAGTCTTGGAAAATCGTAATAGACATCGTGTGGCACACATACACACACATATATATACAGTTCAGTTTGGAAAGTGCAGGAGAGGCCATCATGGTGCCAGAGTGGGACAGGGACCATGGGGGACGGTGGGGGGTCTGCCGGGCAGGGAGGCCTGGGCTCAGCCTCCCTGTACCTCCAGTCGCTTCTCGTGTTCCGGTCCTTCTGCCAGTTGGGACCACAGAAGGAACTGGGCCCTGCTTCTCAGCGCGTGCCCCATCAGCCTCACGGGAATCTGGTCAGTTTGGGCTCTGACTTCTGGCGGCTGGACGGGGCTCTCCAGGGTTTCCTGGCTGAGAGTGCAGCTGAGTCGGAGCGGCCTCCTGCAGGCAGCTGGGGCGCCATGGTGACCGGAGGACGGGCACTCTGCTGGGCACGCTGTCCTGGGCCCGGAGAGGTGGGTGGAGAGGGATGGAGCCTGGCGGGCAGAGGTCACCCAGAGGGGGCTGCACTGCTGCCTAGGACACAAGCTGCTGCCAGAAGCCACAGGACGGGGACACGGACCCGTGGGAGCCCCAGACCTCGGCCCACGGTCCCAGGTGGGCCATTGTACCCAGTGGGAAAAGCCTTCTGGTTCAGCCTCCCTGGGAGACTTGGGCTTTTGGGCACCTGGCTGCTCTCCTGAATCACCATTGGGTGGCCCTGTGCAGAGGATCCTGAGGTTCCCGAGGAGAGGGAGGGGGAGGGGGAGGAGGAGGAGAAGGAGGGGGAGGAAGAGGAGGGGGAGGAGGTGTCCTAGGAACACTCGCCCTGGGGCCGCAGAGGCTTGGCTTAATTAGAAAGGGCTTTCCTCTGCCCGCTGCTGAGCAGGCCTTGGATCTGCAGCTCTCACCTCCCTTCACGCATCTGAGCGTCAGGCTCCTGGAGTGGCCTGTGGGGGCTCTGCGGCCACGGGGAGCTGGGCGGGGCTGGGCAGGGCTGGGCGGAACCCTTGCTCGCTTGCTTCCTTTGACCCTTCGGTTTGGCCGGGCTGGGGCCGGCAGACGGCAGGTCGCCAGGTAGAAAGCGATTTCCATTTCGCGTGCGCACAAGAGACCCACAACAAATAGACACCAAGAGGAGCCAGTGCTGGCAGCTCACTCAGATCAGCCCGTGACAGGAGGGGGTGTGGGACCCTGAGGTGCATGGGGCAGGAGGGGCGCATGGTCCCAGCACTGCCCAGTCAGTGCCCGGCTGCTCTCCCCTCTGGAGCAGGTCCCTTTCTGATGCGCGCCCTGCCCAAGTGTGTGCCCCGTACACAAAGGGGGGTACACCTTATCCGAGGGGGCGGAGGCAGGTGGGTCTGTGATGCTGGCAGGTGTCACGGTGCTGGGTGCGTCCCGCGGTCCCTGCTGTGTCCTCTGCTGGATGACTGGCACTGCCACCAGGTTCTCAGCTGAGGGGGGCTGGTGCCTGGAGGGGGGGCAACATGGCGCCACAGGACAAAGCTTCTGCCATCCTGAGCCCAGACTCCTTGTCTGTCAGGGCTCTCTCTTTGGATGTCCCTGGACCCGTCTATCTCCTGTGCCCACGGCAGTCCGCTGGTTGCTGTGCTGCATGTGGGGCCCATGTGTGGCCAGCCTTGCCAGCGTGGTCTTGCCATGTGGCCTGTAGGCAGAGAGGTTAGGGACTCACCCGAGCCCAGCCAGCCAGGAAGTGGCCCTGTGAGGGGTCAGACCCAAGCTCACAAGTGCCAGGTCCGTGTCTGTGCCCTGGGGCATCTCTGCCAGACCTGAGGAACAGGCTGATGGTCCCTGCCTTCCTCGGAGCCAGGCAGCCCCTTGGGTAGCACCTGTGTTGTCACCGTCTCCTTCTCCCCCCAGGCCTTTTCCCTCCGAGGAGACGGCAGAGACTGATGATGACGTCTACCGAAGCCTGGAGGAGCTGGCTGAGTAAGGGATGGGGGGACGGAGGGGGAGGGGGAGGGAG
>PVIC010049848.1:0-13016 GCA_004025085.1 Thryonomys swinderianus | reverse complement strand
ATAAATCTGTGCATCCTCAGCTACCGAATTCTCAACAAAGTGCCAAAATCATACAATGAGGAAAGTCCAGCTTCTTTTAATAAATGGGGCTAGGGAAACTCAGTGTCCATATGCAGAAGACTGAAACTGATTCCCCCTTTCACTTTATACAAAAACAATTCAAAGTGGATAAAAGACCTAAATGTAAGACCTATAACTTGATTCCACTAAAGAGAACACAAGGGAAATGGTTCAAGATACATCATGTACAGGTACAAATTCGCAATGAGGAATGTGATCATAATGTATACCTAAAATGTACCAATAAACTTAATAAAGGGGGAAATTAAAAATTTATTTAAAAAACACTTCAAGGTGTTGATTTTCTCCATAACACCCCAAAGGAAATGAAAGGTATACACGAAGAATGAAAAGTAAATATGGGCATGAGATTTCATTGAAGTAACAATTTTCTGCACCTCAAAGGAATAAAGAGTGAAGAGGCAACTACAGAATGAGACAAATTATTTGACACTCATCTTACAAAAGATTAATATCCAGAATATATAAGGAACTTTAAAAGCTTAACAGCATGAAAACATAAAAACACAAGTAATTCAATTAAAGATGTGCAAATGACCTAATCTGACATTTTTTAAAAAGAAAAATACAATCAACGAATAAATTTTAAAAATGCTCAATATAATTAGCCATCAGGAAATGCAAAGCAAAACTAAATGTGGTACCATCTCACCTCAGCCCACATGGATATTGTCAAATATTAATAATAAACACTAATGAAGATGGGGAACTCTTATACATTGTTGTTGGCAATGCAAATTAACAAAGGTATTTTGAAGAACAGTATGGAAGTGCTTTGAAACTAAAATAAATTTACCATTTAATACAGATACTTTAACATAGAGGGTATGTGCAAGGGAAATGAAATGGGGATACCAAAGAGCTACCTACATGCGCACGTTTACTGTTTATTGTGGTAATATTGATAGTAGCTAAGACATATAAGACATGGTCAGCCTAGGTGCCCATCAAAAGATTAAGATATGTGTGTGTGAATATTATATAGTCATGAAGCAGAACGAAATACAGTCAATCCCAGAAAAGTGGGTGAAACAAAGGAACATTATACTAAGCACCTAAGCCAGACAAGTCTGCATGCACTCTCCAATATGGAAGTTTAAAAAATGTAATAGTAATTAGTGGAGACTAGGAAGGATGGGGTAGGGCCATATACAAGAGGGTCCCATTTGGGGTTGGGCTCTGGCTCCGTGGTAGAGTGAACCTGTCATGCTTAAGGCCCTGGGTTCAATCCCAGGCACTTAAAAGAGAGTTTGGGTTTTATCTGTGTATGCTGTAAACATGTGTGGAAGTATCACACTGATCACATTATTTTGTGTAATTAAAAGAAGTTAATATAAAAAGACTGATCCAGACCAAGAAGAAACCTTTCTCATGAAACATGCAGAGCTCTGAACCCTGAACAGACTAAGCCTCGATCCTTGCCCCCTATTCCCCTGCTCTCATCCCTTAACCTTTCAGTGGCTCTTCCCTGGCTTTCAGGTTGCTTTTCCCAGGCTTTCTTGGGTCTCCTTCCAGAACCCTGGTGATTTTTCTCCTCTTGGAATGAAGGTTTTTATGATGCAGGCTTTTGCCCTGAACATTTTCTCCTTCTGAACAGCCTCCTTCCTTTGAAGAACTAATTCAATCCTGACACTTAGAAGTCTTCCAACAGCAAAAATCAAGCCAAGTTCTCTCTGAAATCTCCATCCTATGTTTCCAGCTGCTTTCTGAAGCTCTCCGCAGGTCCCACCTGCCTTTCATCCTTTGGCCCTTTCTGCACTCTGTCATCTCCTTCCTTCACTTGGCTTCTCCACTCTTGTTATGAACGTGGCTATCTTCCCAGATATCGAGATTTATGATTTTGCCATCATCTGTCTCTTTTTTCTCTTAACCTCCCTCTTCAAACTGTAGCTGAGGTATATACACACTACCTCTGCCAAGTCTTTTCAAGTAAGTCTTCATCTCTACTCACACTTCCTCCTCCTTGTGCCTTCCTTATCACCCATGATGTCAGAAAGGCCAATAACAAGTCTCTTTGCCCTGAGGATATCAACCAGTCCTTACCTGCTTGCAATATAATCTTCCTGATCACAATTCCAATTAGACTTATTACCTGCTCAGAAACATTCAGGACCTTTCCACTACCTAGCAGAGAGCCTGCTTCCTTTTCAGTGACTTTCTCAGGCCCGTCTGTCATAGCCCAAATCCTATCTTTCCAACATTATTTCCTGCCTGCTCTATCCAATGCTCCTCTACTTCAGCCCAAGTGAATCATCTCCTCACTTCAAACCCTTCTGCCTTGAATTCCCTTGCTCATTTCTAATGAGGGTCTCACATCAACATCAGCGTAACTGCTCACCTTCCCTGATTCAATGAAATTACCCACAAGGTTTTCGAAAACCTTTTCATTCTGTATTCTCTTATTTAATCACTTGAATACATTATCCTTCCCATGAAATACTACCCAATAAGGGCAGAGCTATTTAATATGCACCATTATACTTGGCCCAGGGCTTTACACATACTTCATCCACAATTTATTCTAATTATCAAAGTAGTTATGACTTTGATCTAGTAACCATAAATGTAAGTGCCAGTTCAGGAGCCATGTAACTTTGAGCAGAATTTTATTGATCCACCCCTGGCCTCCTAAAGTGTATTCGTTTAAAAAGAGTAGAGACCTGTTGCCACAGAAATGATCAACAAAACCAGTACACACAAGCACAAGCCCGGTAGCAAGATAATACATGATTATAGGAAATCCCACAATTAAATCCACAAAAATATCTCCTCCTTCACAGCTGTCAGCTCTAAATGCACCTTCATTAATTGATGACATGGGAAACAATTGACAAATCCCTGGGAAGCCTGTTGATGTTTGCTTTCCATGCTCCTGCTATGTTTTCAATACACTTAATTAAATTTATGTGCTGATATGTTAAACCATTTTCATTTCTAATTAACCTCTGTTTAGTAGGGCTTTGTTCCTGGGTTGTATTAAAATCTAGCCGAGTTTCAAAGCAAAGTTAGAGAAGACTGGTCTTCGCACTGGGGACTCAGAGCTCTAAGGAAGAACTTCCATGGGGGGCAGTAGAAATGCAGCCCTTCCCAGGCATCTCCCTGTGTGGAAGAGCTGAATTCCCAGGCCCTGTGCTTTGATTAATTATCTTACAAATTTTCTCTTCATCTCACATTATATTTGCAAGTTTTATTCCCTTTTTTGGAACTTACAGAGATTAAAATAAGTCTTTGTTTCTTCCAATATAGTTTCCAAATTTATCCCTCTTCTTTCCTTCACATCTGACTCTAAACCAAGCCAAATGCAGACTACTCCCTCCCTGCCGGTGTCCCCACTCATCCATCACGCCTTGCTGATGCAACCCAGTGCCTTAAGCTTTCTTCAGGGAGCTTGGGTGGCCAGCAGACAGGAGCCTATGAGCGAATGGAAGGATTGTGTAAGGCTGTGTCTTGTGCAAGGAAGGAGTGCAGAGCCATGTTTGCCAGATCCCCTGGATGCTTTGTGAGGATGGTGCTAGTCTCCTCTTTAAATAGAATATTTCAAGTTCTGTTTTCATCCTCCCTTTCAATATTGATTTTCATGGTTTTTCCTTGCATGTAACTATAATTTATATGTACTTTTTAAGATCTTAGTTAAAATTCCCCCCAAAAAAAGATCTGCTCCATACAAAGAAAGTAGATAAATAAATGAGAAACTATCAAAGAAGTTTTTTCTCCTTTCTCCCAATGTATAAACTTTTTAGTTAGTGAAAAACTGAAAAAGAGCCAAAACAACCATCAATGTGCTTTATATGAATAATTAATTCAATTTCTACGTTAATTTTCCGTAAAAACGGGACCCAATATGAACCCTGTTGTGCTGACACTTTAGCATAACTGTACATTGTGCTAAAATTCCACATTTTGAACAAATAAAAAGTAACTCCTATGTAGAAAAGATATTTTATAATATAAAATTTTATTTGCACATTTAGCATTAACGTTATACTTGTTTGAATTTTCTTTTCAAATTTTTGGCTATGCATCCAAAAGTTTCTTCTAAGGTGATTTCTCCTTCAAACAGCAACAAAAGCAGCTAGCTGCTTGCCTGAAGACATTTCAAAGGTCACTGAGGGCACATTTTCAAATTTTATTAGTTTTGCAAATTTTGGAACATTGAAACTTCAGCTTAAAAATACGGACTCACAAAAGAGGATTTTTGTTTTATTTATCAAGGCAGTCCCTCCTCTGATATGCAGAGATCATGGAAGGGATGGGGCAGTTTGCATGAGAGGCCTGTGATTTTTCTGGAAGAGAAAGTATCACAGTTCTCTTGCCTGCAATCAGCTTCCCCTCCATAAAGTCTCAGTAGACTGGATGGTCTAAGAGACAGTAATGAACAAACCTCCTGAAATAGAGTTAAATAGGGACAGAAAATGAAGAACAAACTAAGCAAGCCTGGCTGGATGGGTCCGCACACTTCTGAACCTCCAACTGTGGGGGCTATGGAAAGGTTTCTGGTGGCCTCACTCAAAGGGGATGCCCTAGACCTGGCACAGCTGGGGCGCCCTGAAGCACATTCCTGCTTTGCACCAAAGCCACACTGCCCAATGCCTACTTCTTGCTGTGGACCTCTTTCCACGAGACATGAGACCCCTTCTTTGCCGACTGTGGCTCAAGAACTCCCTTGAAGCTTTGCCGGACCTTCCTTAGGACAGACACTTAGCAGTCCAGGCGCCTTGCAGAAAATCTGCCTCCCTCTGCTCTGCACAGGGACTCAGATTAGCATCACATTCTAAGGACTCCCTCATTTTTATTTCTTTTCACACAGAGCCATTTCACCTTAACAGAGCCTTGCCCACTTAACTTCATCTTGACATCTGCTTCTTAGAAAACTCAGGCTTCCATATGAGGTACACATGTTGGGCCTGTATTACCTTGTCTTCTTTGGAGCCAGTTGTATCCCAGGAACTATCAGACTGAACCTCATGAAATCTCCAATAGCCAACAAACTTGTGACATACAAAAAGGACAACTTCATTCGACTTGGTTTTATCGTTGCACAGGATGTTGATGGAAGACTTTCCAAATATTGGAAGCCCAGCCTTCTAGGGCATAAAGCTTCTTTAACCTGAAATAGGACTCTACACTCCCATTGTAGAAAGAGCTGAGCTGTAGAAGACAGTCCACTCCTTGGATCAAGAAATCTTTAACCAAGAAAACGTGTGATTTCTGTTGCCACGCTTCCTTCAGAAGCCAAAGTGGCTGTTCCAGACCCTCTTACCCACTCACTGGCTTTCTCCACAGAACCGGTGTTTGTCATTGCCTCCTGCCAGAGACAGGCACCAGAACCTGTCTCAATTCTCCAGCACAGGAGACTTGGCCCTAAAGAAATGTTTTGCTTCAGAGACTAATAGAACTCTGACATTGAAGGCACTGGTCATCTTGTAGGAAAGTCTAGAAAGTCACTTCTGATTTTACAGAAACAGGCAGTATATACCTAGAGCACAGAGGACTGTGGCACGAGCTTTACCACACCACCAGAGATTCTCATGGAGCCCATGAAACCAGTGTCCTCTCAGAAGATAAGTGTTTCCGGAAGCCAGCATCCTGAGCCAGGACTGAACCAAGGAATTTCTCTTCCCACCCCCCAAACCACTGAAGAATATACAGGAATGCGTGGAAGCATAAAAGTAATATGACCTCAGAGGTGGGAGAGATACAGCACATTCTTTTTTTTTTTTTTTAGACAGGGTCTCTCGCTTTGTGATTCAGGCTGGCTCTGAGCTCACTATGTAGCCCAGGCAAGCCTCGAACTCGGCAATCCTCCTGTCTCTGCCTCCCAAGTGCTAAGATTACAGGCGTGAGCCACCAAACCCAGCACTGTGGTATGTGGTATTGATTGTTGGTGGGTGTGAGTCTCCACGCCCAGCATTGTAAGTGGTTACCGGGGATCAAACTCAGGACCTTGTGCTTGCGAGGCAGGCGCCGGAATGACTGAGCTAACCCTCCGGCCCCTATAGCACCATTCTTATTAGCAATGGTAGCTTTCTCAAATTCAATGCCTCTGCTATACACAATTTAAAATGTTAATGATATAAACATTTTTCATGGAGAAATTAATTCTCACAATGATTAAACCTAATTCAAGTTGCAACTTAAAGTATGAAGATTTTTTCTATTAAAAAAGCTTAATTTTTCTAAAGCTGTGATCACATAATTTTACTCTCAAGTACTATGAAAAAGCCTAATTTGTTCCTAATAATTTCCTTTTCATTAAAAAAGAAAACTAAATTAATGTGCTTTCATATAAGTATCCATTTATTCCATATTTGCTAGGTGCTAAAATAAAGCCAGAAACTACTGGGTAGTTAAGTTCTACAACCCATGATGACTCAGTGTTATGAAGTGGATAAACTAAAAGCATTATTACTTTTTGTGTATCTTCTTTCTTGTATGCAATTTGAGACTGACATAATAATCTGTATTTTACTTTCCACAAGCATTTCTCTAATTCATCAGAAGCCTTTCATCAACATCATCTTTACTGTTGTAGTTTTCCACTGCATGATTATCAGTGTATTTAGCCCTTCTTTTGGAATGCATACACTCCTTCAAATTATTTCTCTCAGTCAAACCTCCAAGAGTGGAGGGTGTTTAGAATCATTGTTAAGAATAGAATTATTGGGCTGGGGATTTAGCTCAAGTGGTACCACGCCAACCTTGGATGCACAAGTGCCTGAGTTTGATTCCTGGTACCCCCCCCAGAAAATAATAGAATTACTGTATTAAATGTTATTAGCATGTTTAGATTCAGTGTGCACCTTCAAATCCATTTTATATTTTCATCAGAAACACATGTTCACTAGAAATCTTAGAGAACATGGAAGAGAAATGAAGAGCGTGAGTTATTCTTAAACATCTTTTCTTAAATGAAGTAAAAAATGGTATCTCATTTAAAGGTGCAGTCTCATCCTAATATTTAACAGTCTTAACCAAATACGTGACTAATAATATATCTCTATCCTTTGAGATTACCAAAATTCTTACTCTGAATCCTCAAAAGTCTTCTCCATCATCCTCTTGAAAATTCACTGTTACTTCAGGTGGACAGAGTGAACCAGTCTATGCTGCTTTTAACCATTCCATATCATAAGATTTATAACTATTCTGTATCAACACCCTCACTGCCTTAGTAGCTAGAGTGGATTTCAGATAAATGTATAAACAAGAATATTTGTGTTGCTCTGTGTGTGGGCTTCTGTGTGTGTGTGTGCTTCTGTGTGTGTGTGTGCACGCTTCTGTGTGTGTGTTTGAGAATTTACACATTTATCAGTGAACAGCAGCAAGTGAATCTTCAGTCTTAGATTGTGAGAATTACTGACCTATATCATGATACTAAATCAACTCATAACTAATTTCTGAAATTACTACTGTTCTTGCTTATCACATTTTCCATTTTGTCCTGAGTTTCTTTACATCATTAATTGCCAACTGTAGAGTAAAAAAATCCTCAATAGTAAGAATTAATAAGTTATCTGATTCATGTTGGTTTCTTAATGTTTTTCCTTGATGATATATGCCTACGTGTAGAGAATTTATACAAATTTTTTAGATTAGCTAACCCAACTCATCCTGTCCAGACTGTGGACTGGAAGTTGGATGGAATGCTCTAAATCAATGTGGAAAATAAATTTGCCAGATTTTAATGCCAATCAGCTGCCATCAAAACTTCATTCTTTTACTATTACCATATATTTGTCTGACATTTTTAGGTTGTTGGGCTTATTTTAAAGGCTCAATGGGCCTCCTAGTTTCCAAATCACTTTTTTAAAAACATTTTTGATGATACAAACTAAAATGAATTAAGAGCACATGGAATCAATGTTCTCTAAAATATATGTGTTTTTTACAGTTCAGAGAAAGAGGGTGAGAAGAGGTGGTTGGCACAATGCTTGGGTTGCAGTAAATCCAAGATTTTGGAAAAATGTTCCAGATGTTTGACGAACCCATTGCTATCCCTAAGTTTCACCCAAATCTGCTATAAATAGATAATTATAAGCAGCAATGAACTGAGATTAAGGCCGTATGTGATGGATGCCATAGGAATCAGAGTTAACTCCTAGCTCAGATAATAAAGGAAGTGGACAAATTGTCAACCATGAAGAAAAATATAATTTTACAGTATGCCTGCATGAAGAAAGAGGAAAAATAAACACAGAACTGCTTGATACAGAAAAACTTGGTGACATCATGGCATATCATCTTGGCATTCAGAAACAGTCATTATCCAGACCAGCGGCTCCTAGGATGGGGATAATGAATCTCCCACCAAGGATATGTGGACACTTTGTGGAAAAACCTTTGGTTGTCACAATGACTGGGAAGAGCGACTAGGTTTTATTACATAGCGGCCAAGAGTGACTAACATTCAAAAATTTTCCATAAAATGAAGAACTGGTCATCGAAATGAATACAGTGCCTGCCTGTCCCAGGCCGCACCATCCCACTCTGACCCTGGGTTTTCCTAACACTCCTCACAAATCAGTCTTATTGCTTTTGCATCTTTCTTCTTCTGTTCCTCTGCTGGGAAATCTTTACCTCTTTTCTTCTATAGTATCTAATGTTTCCTTCTGAAAAGAATATTGACTACCTTGAATTTTTCCTCTAACACTGGCCTTTGGAGTGAACTTTTTACCTGCTCTTGATGTTTTATAATAGGCTCATCACACTATTTCATAATTCCTTGACCATATACTATATAGGGTAATTTGTCTATGGAGAATCTGCTTAATTAACTGATGCTGGACTTTTTATCAAGATTGTGGTCATGTACACTTAGCTCTAGTATCAAGAACTTCTTTCTTTGGCTCTATAGAGATAATTTTGTCATATGCATTCAAATACAACACACATGTGTGTGTCAAATACCATGGATATAAATACAGACACAGATAAATAATATTGTATAGATACATTTGTATAAATACACAGAACACTGGCTTTTTGTTTAAAGATGACACTGTATCCCTCAGCTGAAAGACTGAAAATTCAGTTGGTTATTTCTTTTGGGGGGGTAAAATATATGGATTTAATATACTGAATAATTTTGACAAAAATTAATGGACAATTTTCTACAAGTTTGAATTTTTTTTTTAGACAGGGTCTCGCTTTGTAGTTCAGGCTGGCCCTCAGCTCACTATGTAGCCCAGGCAAGCCTCAAACTCAGCAGTCCTCATCTCTGCCTCCCAAGTGCTGGGATTACAGGTGTAAACCACCACGCAAGCCACCATGCCCAGCACTTTGAATTATTTCTTAAATAATCACAACCTCTACATTTCATCCTTTTCTTTTTTTTTTAGACAGGGTCTCGCTTTGTAGTTCAGTCTGGCCCTGAGCTCACTATGTAGCCCAGGCAAACGTCGAACTCAGCAATCCTCCTGTCTTCTGCCTCCCAAATGCTGGGATTACAGGTGTGAGCCACAAAACCCGGCTACCTTTTGTTTCTTTTTTGCACCACAGCACTAAAGAGTCTTTACAATCAGGAAGAGACAAGTTGAAAATATATAATTTAATACTTCTAGGGGAAACTATTCCCACAGACATTTGTTGGAAGATATACACCTTACATCTGGATTGTAGCAAATCTTCAGAGAACGAGTAGAAAGAGTCATCTCTCAAGCGAGAGGTGCACTAGAAAGGATGGTCTAGAATAACCCCTTTCTGATGTCACAGAATAAATAACATCTACTCTAATTTAAGGTTAGTGTCACTTTATGATGATCTTCAGTGCCCAAGTCTTCATTTTATGAGACAAAACCTCATCACTAGAGGCTTCTCTGGGCTCCTGTCAGAAGGCCCCACGCCAGTGAGATAGCTTTATTGAGAGTGTCCTGCTGGGTCCTTCAGCCCCAACTTTCCTAAAATACCCCTTGTGAGTACAGAGTCGAAAGCTCAAAAGACTCCAGACTTAATCTATAATGTGTCCTCTGTAGACAGGGGATTTCTATCACTAACCAATGCTTTCCTCATCCTCTGTGTGAAATAACTGATTATACAAATTGGTCATATAACAGTAATCGAAGTAATATAAGTTTTTTAAGTAAAACACCAAAAATGGCACCACTATCTTTTCTACAAAATCATATGTGTTACTTTAAGATAAGGTATAAAGATAATAAAATTATTTCAAAATTATATCTAATTCTGTCACATAAAAAGCACTATTTCATGAACATCCATCCAGAATTTAAACATATGTACATATGTGTGTATGTACACATTTATGCACACATATTTGTACATGTAGTTTCCAAGATAGAACTACAGTATACACACTGTCTTCCAGTTTGCTACTTAACATGTTATGGACATGTTCATGTAAAATATAAAAAGGTACAATGATAGTATCCTTTTTATTTTTTAATTGATTTTATTGATGCACTTTATACATACAATATGATCACATTTAACATTGAGAACTTGTACCCATATGTGACCCATCTTGATTCTCGTTTTTCTCCTTTCCTCTGCCCTCTCTTCAACCCCTGACCCCTATATGCATAAACTTTGTTTCCTTTTTTTTTACTATCAAGTATTTCCTGTCCCTTTTTTTACTTTCCCCTACCATCCTTTCCCTTTTTTACTGCTTAGTATTCCACTGAACTAGTGAATCAAGATTTATATGAACATTACCATACCTGACACTTATTTTGTTCTCGATGTATGACTACTTCAAGCAACACTGGAATTAACATGTTTATATATAGAGTTAAGGTGTTTCACCAATTACTTCTAAACAAAATTCTAAGAATAGGATCACCGAATCTTGTGAAAGTAGTAAAATGTTTTAAAATTACTTTGTTAAATTAATCACCTCCAAATGCCATGCCAACTTATTCATCAACTACAAATCTCTTATGGGGAAATAAATTCTGAGTTTTAATAAATTCACTTACATTTTTTTAATGTAGCTCATTCCCAATTTTGAGATAGCTTTTTGACTATTTTAATTGTTTAAAATAGTACTTTTAAAACTCTGTTCTAGATTTCTGTTTTTGTTTTGTTGTTGTTGTTGTTGTTGTTGTTGTTTGGTTTTGCTTTTGTTTTTCTACAACAGTCAAGCAGCTGGGGGAAGAGGCTAGAGAGGAAAAAGAGGAAGGAAGTTTAATTTCTTTTTAAGATTTAAACTAAAACAGAGCTCCTGCTTTTAATCACTTGTATAAACTTGATTCTGAGCAAAACTTAATTGAAGTTCAAAAATTTTGGTTGAAAATATCTTTCTTCACAGACCCAATATAAACACTAAGCAAATGAAATTATTTTAGCAAATCAATCATTGTAGCTTAATATTAACAGCTAGAAACAGGGAAAGTACTTGGCATTCCTGGAGTACAAGAACAGAAAGGGTAGCAGGCTGCTGAGGAGGATGCTGGGAGAGCAGATGGGAGAGAAAAGGTAAGAATGAATGAATGGCCACAGAGGTCCATTAGGACATGTGATCATTCCTTGAGGTATAACAGAAAGCACAGGGCTCCAAGTATGTGGTTCTTCTGTGGAAAGGAGAATCAAACTAGAAATCAGCCTGTCATTTTCATGACATGGGAAGCCACGGGCGGGTACCTGGGGACAGCACTGACAGGAGAAAGCTACCCTTCAGGGGCCAGAAGAAATCCTCTGCTTCTCAGTCCAGCTCTACTTCGTGTTAATTGATAGCTGTAAGGAATTTTGACAGAAGAGAAGAATACAGCTCCATTGTTGGCACTGAGACTGTAAAAATGGCCCCAGAAATACTATTTTAGTTAACACAAGTAACAATGTAAAGTGATTAAAAACATGTTCCAGCATTTGCCAAATAAATACTTTTATTTAGAAGACTATTGAAAAAAAAACAACAAAGACAGGTCATTAGCCCCTACACAAATTCTCTTCACCCTTCATGGGTTTTATTCTCCTGCCAACAAAACTAGGTGGTTGGACATCTAAGAAAGCTTCCAATTCCTCAATTATCTAATTCCATAATTCTCAGAATTCTTATATAAAATAAAATTAGAAGCTTTTCCCCTCCAAGAATTACTTTCAGCCATATGAAAGAAAATCATGCTGCTTATAGCTGCAGAGCCAGCCTCAGTCCCTACTCTGTCCCCAGCTCTCAGGTTCAGCAACTGCCAAAGCTGCAGAAAGTGGCCCCGCTCCAAAGGCTCTTTTCCCTCCAGCCCGGGGCTGAGGCTGTTCCTGCATCGCAAAAGTCTGGAAAAGTTGCGCTCACTTCCCAGGGTCGCATGTGCTTCCCCAGGGCAGCTAATGATAGCAACACAGCCGGCCTCCAGGACATCTCCAGTCCATGTCCTGTCTTCAGTTCTCTGAGGATGTTACTCAAAGTTAGCTTAAGGACTGAAGCAGCAAGTTGCTAAGTAGTGGTGCTCTAGACACACACACACACACACACACACACACTGCTAAAACATTGCAAGCCCTAATCCAAAGAGGTTCATGACACAACATTTTAAGAAAACAGCAAATATTTAGATAGCACTTGAATTATAATCCTATATAAAATAGCATTCTTCCTGTCCTTAGTGACTTGTGATACTGAGTTAAGCCAGTTTCTTATAACCTTGATGTACCCTACTAATGACATCTATGTACCTGAAAGCTGAAAACCTACTAGCAAGAATTCTTCAGTTTCTGTGTGGCTAAATATGGGGAAACAAAAAACAAGAGCCTGAGGTGTTCAACAAGCACATTTTTCTGAATTGGAAGATAGCTCCACACTATCCCACATGTGTGACTCTATTCAGGCAGATGATGAGGAAGCCCAGGAAGGATCCAGAAAGTGCTTCTGACTGGTTTTCTTGACAGTACTGAAAAAGCTGACTATTAACACATAAAATTATTGCTCAACAAGGTTAGGAAGTAGATGCTGTTTTAATACTGCCTTCCTCTTCTACTTTCCTTGA
>PVIC010049847.1:0-13012 GCA_004025085.1 Thryonomys swinderianus | reverse complement strand
TGAAATGAACAGATACTTCTCAGAGGAAGAAGTCAAAGCAGCTAAGAAGCATATGAAGAAAAGCTCAACATCACTGGTCATTCTAGAGATGCAAATGAAAACAACACTGAGATTTCATCTCACTCCACAGAGAATGGCCACGATTACAAAATCAACCAACAATAAATGCTGGCGAGGCTGTGGGGAGAAAGGAACCCTTCTCCACTGTTGTTGGGATTGCAGACTTGTGCAACCATTGTGGAGATCTGTGTGGAGATTTCTGAGAAAACTAGGACTAGGGGTCCCATTTGACCCTGCTATTCCCTGCTAGGAATATACCCAAATGAATTTTTAAAAATCATATTGGAAAGACAGATGTACACCCTTGTTCATAGCAGCTCAGTTCATGATAGCTCGCTCTTGGAAACAACCCAAATGCCCATCAACTGGAGACTGGGTAAAGAAGATGTGGTTTTTAAAAATAAAATGGAGTATTATTCTGCCATAAAGAATGACAAGATTCTTTCATTTATGTGCAAATGGATACACCTGGGGGACACACTAATACATGAAATAAATAGTTCACAGATATGCAAATACTGGATCTTTTCTTTGGTATGAGCACCTGTTGATGCAATTGAGCTCTAGAAAGTATGACAGTTTTGTAGAATGGGAAATTTCCAAAGGAAATTTGGCATGGGAATGTAATGAGGGGAAAGAATAAATAGGATCCTGAAAGAAAATAAAAGAACATGTATATAGTGGGTGGGTAGAGATATGGGTAAAAATGAGAATTAACTTGTGTCATATATTGGTACAAATTCCCCAATGTTATGTGTGCTTGTGAGATGTATATAAATTGTACCAATAAAGAATTACAAAAAAATTGGCATGCTGACAGATGCAAAGTGTCATGCCATTATGTGTTTAATTTGCATTTTGTTATGATTAATGGTATTCAGAATGTCTTCATGTGTTTATGAGGGCTTTTTAGTCTTAATTTGAAATTATTACTCTTTTCTTGTTAAAATATCAGGTGACTTTTTCTAGATATTTAATTATGCTTTGGATTTTACTTCTTTATTAATTGGATAATATCTTATTCAATATATTGTCTCTTCACTTGACTTGTTTTTTGTCTGCATGGAAGGTTTTCAATTTGACTGAATCCAACTTGTCTAAGTGCATCTTGTGTGTGTGTGTGTGTGTGTGTGTGTGTTTTGTGGGTTTTATCCAATGACAAAATCCAAAAGTAATCCTCTGATATTTTCTTCTGGTGGTTTCATAGATTTAGGAACTAACTTCAGCTCATTAACAAATTTTGTGATCATTTTACCATATAGTGAGACATAGGATGATACAATTTAAATTTGAAGTGTTCTACAGGAGTCTTACAATGTTCACAACTGAGTCTACTGAAAAATAGGCTGGAGGTTTATCTAAGTGCACTGCAACTACTTTATAAGCAGAAGGTTCTGTGTTCTATCACTGGTACTGCAAAAAAAAGCCTACTTAAAAATAATTCAATTATGCGAATGATCATTGGATGAACTCATAATTGAGTGTGCTCTAAGCAGGTGTGGTTTGTTTGGAGATGTGTCACAGGGCCCATGATATGAAGGGGTTTATTCAACTTATCCCAACTCTTTCACTATGCTCTTTGTTTTTTTGTTTGGCATGCAATTTCTGGTTTGTGGTGAAGTGGTGATGAATTTAATTTTCTGAAAGCCATCAGCAAAAGTAATCCTCTTTCCCACTAAATTTTAGGTGTCAGGTATTTTATGTCAGCAATGTGAATTCTGAGGGGTACAGATTTGGGTAACAGAGAAATGAGCTCAGGGTTGTGATTTTTCCTGGCCATATGGATTATACGACTTTGGAGGAGGTTTTTAAAAACTTTATTGTGTTTATTCATACATTTTAGATATACATTATGATCACATTCAAGATTAAAATTTTGTAGCTGTATATGTGCAATATATTTACTATATATATATATATATATATATATATATATAAAATCTTGATTCTCATTTTTGCTATTTCCCTACCCTCCCTACAACATTTGCTCCATACATACATAAGTTCATTTCCATTTGTTTTCTTTACCCTTATTTTTTTTCTTTTCCTTCTTAGATTCCCTTACCCACCTTTCCTTTTTCACTTTGAACATTTTTTTCCATTTCACAATATCTGAACCTCATACATCCTGGACCTCATTTACAGCTTCAGTTACTCATACTAGAGAAATAATATGGTATTTACACATCTGTATACTATTTATTTCACTTATGAATATGTCCTCAAGGTACATTCTAGTATAAATGTCTCTAATTTACCATTCTTTATGGATAAGTATACTTCATTATATAAAAAAACACATCTTCCTTTTACAGTTACCAGTTATTAGCCTTTAAACTATTTACAAGATGTAGTTATCACAAACTGTGCTGCTATAAACATGGGTGCACATATGTCACTGTGATACGATGCTTTTAGTACATTCAGGTATATACCTAGCAGGGATGGGTCAAGTGGAAGCTCTAACCCTAGTTTTTTTCCTTTATTTTTATTTGTATCTTTATTGGTACATTGTATATACACGTTATGATCCACTCAATATTGGGGATTTGTAACAGTATATGACACAATTTTATTCTCACTTTTTCCCATTCCCCTACCCACCCTACGACCCCCAACCCCCTAAAAACACAAGCTTTGTTTCCCTTTTACTTATTACCATCACATTTTTTCATTATCTCTCATTCTTGAGTAATCTCCACACTGATTTAGACAGTAGTTACACCAGTTTTCACCCCCCCACACACATACACACACAGTGGAGAATGGTTCCTTTCTCCTCACAGCATGGCAGCATTTGTTATTAACTGATTCTCCATGCAACCATTCTCTCTTCAGTGAAATGAAATGTCAAAGTTGTTTCCATCTGCATCTCTCAAATGATCAATGATGTTGAAATTATTTTTCATATTTCTTCTCTACCTTTACTTCTTTGTCTTAAAAATATCTGTTCATTTCACATGCCCATTTTTGAACTGAATCTTTAGATTTGGGGAGATGATGTTTTATACTTATCTATTCCAGTTAGTAGTGTTTTGAGGAACAGCTGGTAATCTTTTTCCACAAATTTTAGGTTGTTTTTTTCACTCTGTTGGTGGTTTATCTTGCTGTGCAAAAGCTTTTTAATAAGATCAGATCACAACTATTAATTTATTTTTTGAGACAAGTTCTTGTTCTATAGTTCAGGCTGGCCCTGAACTTACTATGTAACCCAAGCTAGCCTTGAACTCAGAGCAATCCTCTTGCCTCTACCTCCCCAGTGTTGAGGTTACAAACATAAGCCACCACACCTGGCATTATTGAATGTGGTACCTGGGATTGAACTCCAGACCTTGTGCTTGCCAGGCAGATACCAGAACCACTGAGCTAAATCCCAGGCCCCTAACTGTTGATTCTTTCTGCTACTTTTCATGCTGCTGAAATTTCATGGATAAAGTCTTTCCTTATACTAATGGCTCCAAGAGTTCTACCTAATCAATCTCTCAGCAGCTTGAGTGTTTATGTTTTAATATTTAGGTCTCTAATCCACTTTGATTTTAGTTCAGTGTATGGTGAAAGACATATAACTAGCTTTAATCTTTGGCAAGTTGAAACCTAGATTTTGTATTTATTAAAGAGGCTATCTTTCCTCTACTGAGGATGTTTGCCTCTTTTGTCAAAGATAAGATGGCTTAGTATGTCAGGAGTTGTTTCTGCATATTTTAGTGTATTGCGCTGATCCTCAAGTCTGTTTCTTTGACAGTGCCATGCCGTTTTTAGCAGAGCAGCTTTGTAGTATGGCTTCAAACTGAGGATTGTGATATCTCTGCCATGTCTTTGATATCTAGAATTGCTTTTGTTATTCTAGATCTCTTCTAGTCCAGATGGATTTTAAGATTTTTTTCTCAATCTGTGAAATGTGCTGTTGGAATTTCATTGGGCTTGCATTGAATCTATATGGTAGTTTTGGCAGTATGCTCATTTTGACAATTTTGGCTCTACCTGTCCAGAAACAAGGGATATCATTCCATTTTCTGATATCCTTTTGAATCTCCTTTATCAGAGTATTGTAGTTGTCAGTGAAGAGGACCTTCACCTTCTTTGTCAGATTGATTCTCAGATATTTGATTTTTTGGTGTACTATTATGAAAAGAATTGTTTTCTCTATGTCTCTCATTGAATCTGTTATATGTTTGTAGGAAGGCTGTTTAACTTTGTAACCAGTTACTCTACTGAATCTGGCAATTAAGTCAAGTATATTTGGGGATGAGTTATTGGGATCTTCTATATAGAATATTAGGTTACAAACAAATAGCGATGGCTTCACATTTTCTGTCCCTATTTTTATTCCATTTAATTATTTCTCTGTCTGATTGCTGTGGCTAATGTTTAAAGAAGCATATTGAACACAAGTGGTGAGAGTGGATATCCTTGTCTTGTCCCTGGTTTAAGCATGGAAGGTTTCAGCATTTGACCATTTACTATGATGCTGCCTGTTTGTTTTCATAAATAGCTTTTATCAGGTTGAGATAAAGACCTTCTATTCCGATTTTCTTGAGTGTTTTACTCATGAATGGATGTTGGATATTGTTGGTTTTTCTTCCTCTATTGAAATGATCATATGGATTTTACCCTTGACTCTGTTAATATATACTATTACATTTATCTGATTACATATTTTGATCCTTTCCTGCATCGCTGGGATGAATCCATCTTCGTCAGGGTATATGATCTTCTTGACGATCCTCAGTATTTTGTTTGCTAGTACCTTATTGAGGACATTTGCATCTATATTCTTTAGAGTGATTGGCCTGTATTTCTCTTCTTTAGTTGTTTTTTTTTCTCTGCTTTTTCAGTCAAGATAATAGTTGCTTGGAGGAATGAACTTGGGAGTAGCATATCACTTTCAACTTCGTTAAAGTATTTGAGAAGTAGTGACATTAGCTCTTCCCTATATTTCTTATAGAATTCAGCAGTCAATGCATCAGAATGAGGACTTTTCTTTGTTAGTAGGTTTTTAAATAAGTTTTCAATTTCATTGATCATACTGGGGTCTTTAGAGTTTTTATATCTTCTTCATTCAACTTTGTAAGTTCATATGTGTCTCATAATTTGTCCATTCCTTCTATGTTTTCCATTTTGTTGGGGTAAAAAATTTTGAAATAGCAGTTGACAGTCCTCTGGAGTACTTCTGGATCTGTCATGGTTTCATCCATTTCATTCCTGATTGCATAGATTTGGGCCTTTTCCTTTCTATTGATAAGATTGGCTAAACATTTGTTGATTTTGCTTATTCTTTCAAAAAAATCATCTCTTCGATTCATTGATTTTTGGTATTGTTCTCTTAGTTTTCACTGAATTAGTTTCTGTTCTGATCCTTAAAATTTCCTCCATTGTATGAACTTTGGGTTTGTCTTGCTCCTCTTTTTCTAGGGATTTGAGGTTCAACATTAGGTTGTTTATTTGAGCCCTCTTTATTTTCCTATTATTGGCATTCACTGGTATGAATTCCCCTCATAGAACTGCTTTCATTGTGTCCCGCAGATCCTTGTATGTTATACTGGCATTGTCATTTAACTGTAGAAGCTATCTAATTTCTTCTTTAATTTTGTGCGTGACTCATATGGTCTATTTTGGAGAATGACTCAAGTGCAGCTGAGAAGACTGTGTATTCTTATTTTGTGAGGTGGAAAACTGTAGACATCTATTAAGACCATTCGTTGAACAGTTTGGTTCAGTTCCAGTATTTCATTGTTGATTACTCATCTAATTGATCTGCCTATTTGTGACAGGGGAGTGTTGAAGTTCCCTCTTACTATTGTATTAGTGCTTATTTGGCTTTTCATATTCATTATATAGTTGGGTATGCTAATATTTGTTGTATATGTATTTATGATTGTCATCTCTTCCTACTAGATTAATCTCTACATGAGAATATAAAGACTTTATTTGTCTCCTTTAATTAGTTTTGTTTTGAACTCTACTTTTTCTGCAAATAATATACTCTGGGTTTTTTGCCGTTTCCCATCATGTAGAGAATTGTTTTCCATCCTTTTACTTTCAGTCTATGGTTGTTGTTCTTTTTTTTTTTTAAATTTTTTACTTTTTATTTTTTGACAAGCTCTTGCTTTGTAGCTTAGGTGAGCCTCCAACTCAGGAAATCTCCTGCCTCTGTCTCCCAAGTGCTGGGATTATAGGCGTGAGCCACCATGCCCAACATTGTGGTTTGTGGTTACCTGGGATCAAACCAGGGACCTTGTGCTTGCTATGCAGGCGCCAGAGCCACTGAGCTAAATCTCCAGCCCCTGGATTTCTTTTTGAATTAAATGTTTCTTGAATACAGAATACTGTTGGATCTTTGTTCTTAATCCATTCTGTCAGTCTATTCATTTTAATGGATGAATTGAGGCTATTAACATTGATGGTTATAACTGATAGGTGTTGACATATACTTGTCATGATATTTTCCTGTACTTGGTTCTTTTATTATTAAATTATTATTATTATTATATTATTTCTTCCCTGCCATTTTATTTTTTTTATTTTTTTATTTTTATTTTTTTTTTTTTTGAGACAGGGTCTCACTTTGTAGTTCAGGCTGGCTCTGAGCTCACTATGTAGCCCAGGCAAGCCTCGAACTGAGCAATCTGCCTGTCTCTGCCTCCCCGAGTGCTGGGATTACAGGCGTGAGCCACCACGCCCAGCACTGTGGTATGTGGTATTGATGGCTGGTGGGCGTAAGTCTCCACACCCAGCACTGTATGTGGTTACCGGGGATCGAACTCAGGACCTTGCGCTTGCAAGGCAGGCGCCAGAACCACTGAGCTAACCCTCCGGCCCTAAAGATTCTTTCCTTTTCATCCCCTTACACCCTGAAGATCATCCAAAATTTGTGTTCTCAGTCCTCCCTATAAAAAATTTGAGCCCAGCACAGAGATATCAATGGAAAGCTCTCCAACAAGGGATGAAAAACACCCTGGTCATCTGCCAAATAGCTATTTAGATGCCACTCTCCTCAATTCAACTGCCAGATACATGCCGCGTGAACCATTAAATGGATGATATCCTTCTCACTAGTTCCTCCAAGTCCACAGCACCTTCTTGCCCCAGTTGGTAGAAGCCCTCCAAAAACAGAGTTTTAATATTTACCAGGAAAAAATTCAAAACATAGCCCCCCTCCTTACTTTCTTAGGGGTTACCATACACCTGACACAAACTTCCTGTAATACCCCAAACCTTCACCTTCCACAACAAACTACTTTGGCAAACCTCTAACAGGTACTAGTACAGTTAAACTGGGCCAGGCCATGGCTTAATATCCCAACTGCCTGTCTTGACCCACTGTTTGGTTTCCTTAAAGGAAATACTGACCCTGCCTGCCATCTGTGAATTAACTCCTCATGCTTATGCTGCATTACATAAAATAAATCAAGCTTTACAAAAGGCCTGCATATATAGGGTCGACCCCTGTAAACAACTTGAGGCCATTATACTCATTGTAGCACCTTGGGTGCCCATGGCCTGCTTGTGACAATCTTAGGGACCCATAGAGTGGATTCATTGGTCACAAGGAATCTCCTTGTGCCAGATACAATCCCTCTCTCCCTGATTTGTGTCTTGACAACCTGACTTTGTAAGTGAGCCCTACAGGTATTTGGTAAAGATCTAGACAAGCTTGTGACACCCCTCACCCACCAAGAAATAGATACTGCCATGATGCTTAGTGAGACCACCTCCATTGCTTTTGCAAAATTCCTGCATGTAGTTAGTTGTTACTATCCCACTCACCCACTAATTCAGCTGCTTAAACCCTTACCCCTAATCCTACATGACCCTTTTGTCCTCACCCCTCTGCCCCAAGCTCCATCGGTGTTTACTGATGACATGATATGGTTATGCCCTGATCCCATCCCATGGCTCACTTGGTATGGTTATGCCCTGTTCCCACTTGATATGGTTATGCCCTGTTCCCACCCCATGGTTCACCTTCGACAGCCCACATGGTCTGCACTAGAGTCCCTGGTGGGCTCTGCCCAACTTAAAGATCTTCTTGCCATCCACCTGGTTTTACAACAGGTTCTCAGATGGTTCAAACATTTGGAGACAGTAAATATGTAGCCGATCTACTTCCTGGACTTCCCTTTGCTCTCCTAACCACCCCTCCATGGGTCTCCCCTTGAGGTACTAACTTATGGAACACAAAAACTTCTAGAACAGAGATCAGTCCCCATATATCTCCAACACACTAGATCTCACTCCAAACTCCCAGGGCCCCTAACTGAGGGCAACCAGCTCATTGATCAGGCCATATCCATCCAAACCATACAAGTTCCCACCGGAGACCCATGACTTGGCTTATCCCTAGCCATTAATAGTCATAAAAAATTTCCATCAGTCAACAAAAAGCCTATCCCTTTTGTTCCCATCCCTCCTTCAGTCACTCTGTAAACAATTAGTATGATCCTGTTCTTCTTGTGGGCCATTACTCCCTATAGGCCCTCTAATCAAGAGAGGGACCAACCCTAGAGACTGAAAGGCTAATGCCTTATGGCAAATAAATGTCACTCATGAACCCACCATTGGCAAACTAAAATGTATTTATGTTACCACAGACACTTATTCTGGCTTTGTCTGTGCTACAGCCCAAACCGGAAAGAAGCAAACAAACAGGTAATCACCCATTTACATTGTTGCTTTTGCACCATGGGCCTTCTATTTCAAATAAAAACAGACAATGCCCCCGCTTACTCAAGGACAGGCTACTTAAGACTATGCTAGCTAAACAAAAAGAAACCTCAGAACTTACTACCTCTGGTGATCACCTCAACCTGGCTTTGTTGACCATCAACTTTTCCACCTTCGATGACCAACAGTCAAAAGCCATTGGGCATCGGTCCAGTTCCAACGCCATTGGGCATCGGTCCAGTTCCAACCCCAAGCCCCCTCGGTATTATGGAGAGATCTTATAGATAGTTAATAGAAAGGACCAGCTCTGTTACTAGCCATGGGATGAGGGTTTGTTTGTGTCTTTCCACAGGATGAGAGTCAACCATGCTAGGTCACTGCTCACAATGTCAAGCCTTATACTGCCTAACACTCCTGTGCAAGCCATGAAGCGGCTGACTCTACAAGATCCTGCTGCCCCTCACAACAGATGACGATGACCAACAAAAAAGATACACAAACTGCCAGTGACTTGGGGTCTCTTAAGGCCCTCTGTGAACAAGCCCATGGTCTAGCTGCTCTGCGGATGCCTCAACCCCTTCTTGGATGGATGCTGGTCATCCTGTTGTGCGTCTCTCTCACTGCCAACTCTCAAGCTGCTCATACTTGTCAGACACACAAGTATGGGCACTAGTGTCACCCCCCCCCCAGTTCTGGTCACTATTGACTAGCACACAACCTTACCTTGTCCCTTCGGTAATGACTCCACCATCTCCCCTACTGCCATAGGCTCCGTATCTATTCCTGATCCTATATTCACTACTGGGAGTACCACTGTGACCTCCTCCTCCATTTGCTTCACCAATGTTAAACCTTTTTCTATCGCAAATTCCGGTTGCATACCATCTGAAGCCACTGGCCTTCAAGCAGAGAGTAACATTGGCCCCCAAGAGCAGTCACCCACACTTCTCAGTCCCCGGCTGGACCCAACCGTTTTGGTTCTCTCACTTTGCCCTCACTATGCTTGACCCTCTAGTAAATCCCCAAACCAATACATGCCCTTTCTACACCTCCCTGGATTCCGATTTGCTGATCCTCTAACTAGTATAGCTACAATCTACCTAGTGGGACCATCTCTTTTGGTCAATGTCAGTCCCCCTTACATCTTCAGATCCAAGTCCTATCTGGTGTCCCAATTGTGGGGTGGGGATCTTTCATTTCCTCTGACCACAAATTTGATTGCTTCCATATTCAAGGTAAAACATACACGAACTATATTAGCCCTTGTGTCGTTGTGCCCACATCCACACCTTTGCCCATAGAATGCCCGTATTCACCAAGATGCATTGAGGGTGCAACACCTCTCACTACTTTGAACACAACCCAGTGGACTTTATGCCCATTCTCCTTGACTTGGGGGTGAATGCCTCCTTTGCTGGTGTTTCTGGGATGTCCTGGCTATGCTCCCACTCTTATTACCTATCATACTACCCCAATTCTATGCTGATATCTTTTGGAGCCTGCCTCCCCTCCTCCTTTCTATTCACTCTGATCTATTCAAAACCCCTAAATCCCAGTTCTTCCATGAGTATGCTGCTTTGTCTGGTTCCCTGTTTCATAAACCAAAGTGATATCTGGTTCCTATATATAGTCCATACTCTTTGGCCATCTGGTTGCCAATAAATCTCTTCACTGGATGGACTAGTGGATACCCTCTTTTTAACCTTATGCCGCATCCCCACAGTAAATGAGACCTAGGCATCTCGGCAATCTCTGCTATGGTAATTCCCTCATAGCAACCATCTCAGCTGCAGCTACTGCCTCTGTCACCCTTCACAGTCAGATTGTTACCACCGCTGCAGTCAACCAACTGGCTCAAAACACAACTAAGGCATTAGGACAAAACACAGCCATGCTACAAGAAGTCCGAGCTGCCAGTCTAGCACTCCAGACTCAAATGGACCTGACATAGGAAGAAATACAACTCCTCAAAACAAAAATCATGGGATGTTGTCATGCTAATTTCAGTCATATTGGTGTTACAACCTTTCGTTGCACAAGTTGCGATCAATACAAAAATCTGTCTTCCTGTATTTGGCATACTTGGGACACCACATTCAAAGAGCACATTCATCAACTGACCACCACCATAGCCCAAATGAATGATACATGCACTCTTGATGTAGTTAATTTAAACAAAGCCTGGGAATCTATTTGGAATGGCATTTTAATGGGATGGTCCAACTTAAGTTCATGGGCACATGGACTCGCTTTAGGCTCACCTTATGTCCTTACCAGGCTACTGGTATTGTTCGTATGTTTGCTCTCAAGAGTTAAATGTTCAGTATCAAGTAAATATAGACAAACTCACCACAACGGAGTCCTTTTAGCTGAGGCCATGAATGTTAATCAAAAAGGGGGAACTATGGGAGAGGTCCAAGACTGGCTAGGACAAGTGCACCACATGCATATTTCCTAGAGTGTGCTGGTTAAGATTTAACTCCTGGCGCGCCCAGGAAAACTTTTAGGAGCTCAAGCATACTCAGTCCTGTAGACTGAGCCTTGCTCATGGCCTGCGGACTCCTCCAGGTCCCTCTCCTGCATTATGTCCATGACAACCTCAGGCTCTACAAGGCTGACCTTAAGAAATATATATGGCTTTACGCTGTCAGTCTATGCCGTATATCTTTACTTCCCAACACCTCCCTGTATAAGACTGTGCACATCTCAATAAAAACGAAAGTGTTTGAGAAACCTCCGGGGTCTGAGTCTTGACTCTGCCCCGCACCCTCCCCGACCTGGAGCCTGCTACACCGCACAGAGACAACAGAAGTCCTCTTTTTTTTTTTTTTTTAAACTGTGTCTTTCACTATGATCATCATCTCTGCTATTATTTCAGAGATTATTTATGATTTCATTTCTTCCAGATTCTCTTTTGTTGACAGTTCAGGAAGGTCAGGTGGCAGGCTATGTTTCAGGTCAGTCCACGTCACCAGTCCCTAACTTTTCTTTTGGAAATCTGCAATTCTGGATTTGGGTCTTATTTAGGATTTTTCTCACATACATACATACATACATACATACATACATACATTTATTTATTTATTTATCTATTTATTTATTTATTTTGCTGTCGTTAACGTTTTCAGTTTAATCACAGTGTTAATTCTGTAAACTGCTTATTCCAGGTAACTTTCTTGCTAATTTTTAAAGCACTTGAAAGCTAATACCTTTCTGGGTCATCCTCCCGATTTAATTAGCCCTTAGGTCTCTGCAGAAATCCCAGCAATACCCCAACCCTTCCTCACTGGGTACCAAACCTAGGCACAGTCTCTGCGGCTCCTCCCCATCCAGTGGTCCCCCAGCAATCCAGGGCCCACGCTCTGCCTAGATCCCAGGGAACCTGCATCCCCGGCCCTCTCGGTGCAGTCTCTCGCACTCCGCTGCAAGCGAGCCTCCCAGGAGACGCCCCGGCCCCCACGCCGTGTAGAGGTCAGGGCAGTCACGCACTAAAGCTCTCGGTTCCCTTTATTAAAAAAACGCTAAATTATTATTATTAATGGTAAATTGTTTCTCTTATTTAAAGGAAATATGTGTATTTGTGTGTGTGTGTATGTTTGAATATTTCACTCACAGAACTGCTTTCCTCAAGGCAATTGTCATACCTCAATACACAGAAAAAATGTTTTATGTATATTTCCCATTTTATTAAAATATAATTTCAATGTTATGCATTGAGATATTTCAATAAAATTAGTAATCTTTATAGCATCACCAGAAATATTAAGTGTGAGGAATCATTAGCAATATGTGAACCCATCACTTTTTATCAAAGCAATTAATTGAAAATTTTCAAAATCTCACTATGGATTAGGTGGAAAAGCAAACATGGATTTGCTAAAAGGAAGGAACATTTACAGATAGGTGATAAACTTTTCATTTGTCTTCATAGGAATCATTTCAGCAGTTCTTTTTAAATTGAATTCTTTATTGGTACAATTTATATACATCTCACGATCACATATAACATTGGGGAATTTGTACCAGTATATGACACAAGTTAATTCTCATTTTTACCCATATTCCTCCCCACCCACACCTCCCCACCCCCTTTCTACATACTGTTTTATTTTCTTTCTGAATCATATTTATTCCTTCCCCTCATTATATTCCCACACCAAATTTCCTATGGAAATTTCCCACTCTATAAAAGCTGTCATACTTTCCAGAGCTCATTTGCATCTACAGGTGTTCATGTCAAAGAGAAGATCTGGCATTTGCCTATCTGTGATCTATTGATTTCACTTAT
>PVIC010049846.1:0-13008 GCA_004025085.1 Thryonomys swinderianus | reverse complement strand
GGGCCGGAGGGTTAGCTCAGTGGTTCCGGCGCCTGCCTCGCAAGCATAAGGACCTGAGTTCGATCCCCGGTTACCACATATAATGCTGGGCGTGGTGGCTCACGCCTGTAATCCCAGCACTCGGGAGGCAGAGACAGGAGGATTGCTGAGTTCGTGGCGGCTTGCCTGGGCACCATAGTGAGCTCAGGGCCAGCCTGAATTACAAAGCAAGACCCTGTCTCCAAAAAGCAAAAAAAAAAAAAAAAAATTTGTTACAGTAACAGATACACTGCCTTTAACTCCTCTCATCCCCTCACTTTTGAACACACCTATGCCATCATTCTTGCTGCCTTCTGAAGCAGCTGTGGAAGACTGTTTGGGGAATGCATCCAATTAGGTAACTAATGGTTAATATCTATCACCTGCAGCTGTTCAACACCCTCAATCCTGGGAAGATACCAGGTGGATAAGGCCGAACAGAGCCTGTCTTTCCATTGGGTGACACTCCGGGAACATTAGCCATACTTTTTATCACACTTCATAAAGATATGAAAGAAAACTCCCGAACTGTTTCAGGAAGTGACAAGAATGATGGGAAAGCACGTCTGATGTGAGGGGAAGTATTCTGAAGGAGATTAACAGCAATGTGTCTTTTATTGCTATGTATTTTTTAAATTAAACATTCACTATATATTTTTTCCCTTCACCCCTTGTAGTTTGACTCTGAGTTATACTATTTTCCTTGAGAGAAGCCTTACTTTTTCTCAGCAAAGGAAAAAGACTGACAGAAGATCACTCTAATTCAATGTGAGATTGATTTATTAGAATTTCATTCCAGATGGACTGGTCTCCATCTTAGCCTTTCTTCCAAGGGGCCTTTCTTCAAGGGCCTCTGTTTATCAGAGATTCCTCCCTTTGTCAGAACCTGAGCTTGAATTTTTCATTCCCAAGCTCTATGAGACCTGAAAATTTTACTTAGCTTCCCAGCCTACAAGTCAGCAGGTGGTTTCAAGGGAAAAGCACAACTAAATGTCAAGCCTACCTCTTTGCTGTTTCTTTCTCTGAGAATGGTGCCTCCTAATATCCTCCTTTCTTCACAGCTCCCTGGTGTTTCCAATAGATTTTTTTGTTCATATTTTATGCAGCCTTCCCAATTGTTCTTGGCAGGAAAGGTTATTCTTATACAAGTTAATATGTCATCACTGGAATCAGAAACTCATCATGCATTTAAAAGTGCAATTTTTTTATGTAGTTGTGGAGAGTTTATCTTTATTGCTAGGTAGTAAATTCCTAGAAGCCAGGTATGCTTTCTACTTATAGCATTTGGCCCTACATACAGTGTGTATTCATACTTCCTGATTAAATTAATAAATTTTTTTATTGGAGCCTCCTACAATAAAAATAATGCTAACCTCTTTTTATACATGAGTTAAAATTTCGCACAAAAATTCCATCGAAGACTCATTGGGATAAATGAATATAGACTCATAAAAGCAAACCAGCTAAATTACATCAGTTTCAAAATTCAAGAAAACCTTTAATTCCCCAGGATTTATTCATTCTACATGAAATAGATGTTCTCCTAGTGACACTTTGATCCCACAGTCTCATGTTGTCACAGTCTGGAAGCCTGAAGGCTTCAAATTACTCCTCTGATTCTGATCCAAGCTTGTGACCCACAAATCAGGTTGTGACCCATTTCAGAAGAGAAGCCCGATTTCCGGAGTCCGGCAGCAGCCACGGAGCCAGAATAAGAGCCCTGCACAGCACAAAGCCCCAGGAAGGCCAGGCAACTGACAAGTGTGTTTCTGGACATGAGTTACCATTTCTTTCTTCCATTTATTTGATTATTCAGTATATCAATATTTCTTCTTTTTGTTTTTATATTTAATTCCTTTGAATTACAGTTTTTAACTGTTGTTACTCATTAAGAAATATTTTAATGTTTATGGACTAACTGCCATGAAGTACTACAGTTGGTAGATCAGTAAAAAGAAATTTCATACCCCAAATGTGGAAAGTAGGTGTGCGTTTGTGAGATGATGTTCAGAATTAGGACAGTAGACAATCTAGACCAGTGATGGTGAATGTTTAAGAGACTGAATGAATGCCTTAGGCAAATGGTTTCACAGCAGTTGAACTGAATATTTGGGGTGCTGGGTCTTTAGATACAATGCCCGATTTACTAAAGTGGGTCCATCCATTTCCTTCATTTTATCCAAAACGAATGATGGTGGTAAACACTTCTCTTTTAACTCACTGGTGAAATTTTTTAAACAATATTTTATAGCTGACCAAATCAGGAATATAATGCTTTGATAATTAAGAGATAAAATTTCATTAAATTAATCGTATTTGTCCTGTGGTTATTTACTATGTACTTGCAACACTGGCATAAGACTCTTCGGGAATTATAAATGAAAAATATTGACTATTACTTAGAATAGTTCTGTCTGACAGTAATAGACAATCACTCAATGATAAGCATTCCAGGGATAGTATGTTTGCCATTTATAGATGGCTTTGATCACCTGCTGTTGTTTAGTTCAGGATGACACCCCAAGTTAGACTTTTAAAGTGGAAACTTTTGGAAGGCAGATGCATCATGCGTTCAGAGGCAAATTAGCTATTAATAGTTAAAATCTTGCCCGAAGAGGTTGGTCACTTGGACATAACCTAGAAGAGAATATCGCCATTCCTGGCTCCTCTTTTCTTTCTCTTTTTTCTGTGTACCACAGTGTGAGCAACTTTTATGTTCCAGGCCCCTGTGCCATGCCATTCATGCCTTAGGGCCACCCAGCCATGGACTGAAATTTGGGCCAAAGCAAACTTCTCATCCTTTAAGTTGTGAGTTTTGGGTATTATATCTCAGAGACAAAGAAAGTGATAAAGATACCATCAATATTTATGTTATCTCAAGAAACTTCAGAGAAGTTACATGTTTACCTTTTGGGTTTTGAAAGTTAATAAAGCATTGCATTTCTTTAATTTTAGCTGAAATTCTATCAAGTAAGCTAATAATTCTCATTTTCTTATACCAATTAGAAGTTTGTAATAGACATCAAATTTCTGTTATTAAAAAATGTGAAACAAATCAGTTTCTTACTTAATAAATGTAACTCAGCAGACAAAAACACAGAATCTTCAAGTTGTTGGTAGGTTTTCCTAGTCTAGTTTCATTTGAAAACAAAGAGCAAAATAACAAAAATCCAGGTGTTAGATAGTTTGGCTGAAATAAAAGAGAAAAAGGTAACTTACTGGCTCATGAGACTGGGAAAGGATACTTTGAGAGACATAGTCACATTTTGGGCCAGGGGATCTCAAAAGTATCACCAGCTAGCTTTTCGTCTCTTCACCAACAAGCAGCATGAGTATTTTTCCCATGAAGGAGAAGACAGCCCACTGTCCAGATCGGCTGTTAGCATAACCTGATAGCAATATTACTGGAAAGAGCAAGTTTTTTTCTTCCAAAAGCTATGCACTGATCACAGGGAAAGGTCCCGATCATCTATACTTCGGGTAGATAAGCATTCCAAAGAAATCACTGTGGCCAACATGGTATGTTATAAAGTTGGGCACTTCGTGGGTTATTAAGACCTTTGAGGCCATTGTTTGTTAACTGTTCAATAAGGTGAAGGGAAAGGAAAATAATGTGTACTGGGAAAAGAAAAATAACAGCCATTTAACATTAATATAGAGCAAACAAGAAATACTACACCTGAGGTTATTTTCCTATTTTTTCTTTTGGTTGCATGTATTATTTTTTGAAAAACAAACAAACAAACCAAAACAATTCAGTTACATAATAGATCATCTGCCAAGTTTTTCCTTTGAGAAAAGTCACAATCAGAAAAGTTTCTGGAATTCTTTATGTGCTAAACTTAACTTTCTTCTTTCTGTCAAGAGTTCTGAATTGCCACTTTGTGCCCCATCAGGAATTTTTCTATTGCACAAGTCAGAAAGGAAATCTCAACTTCATTTAACCATAGGTGGTAGAGACCTCTAGGCCTTTTATTTTATTTTTTCTCTATTCCTTTGCCATATTCCCCCTAATGTCTTATTTTAAAAATATCTCAAACTCCTTTTACTTAAACTTTTAACTGCCACTTAGCGTATATTTGTAAATGAAAAAATGAATGGGTGGCACCTAATAAATATTGTTCCTTCAGAATATCTAAGATCAAAGATATTTTTTAATTTGAAGGTTTTGCAATTTCTCTTCTATATATAATGTTATCTGTATGTTTCACCCTAACTTTAAAATGTCAGTTCAGCTTTTTCTTATTTTCTTTTTCTGGCGTACAGCACACATATTCTGGAAGGAGCATTATAGATGTCACATCAATTTTAAAAACTTGAATGTATTTGCCATCCCTTCTTTCTTTTATCTACTCAGTACCCTTCTGTTTGGTATATTGAAAGCATGATGTGATTGTTCCCATGTAGGAAGTTAAATCACACACAACTCATACTTAGCAACAGATTTTCCCCCTTCCCTCTTGACAAAGGCTGAATTAATGCTTTTTCCTTCATACCTTCTCATTCTGCTATGCCTTCTTCCATTACTGTGGCTTTCACTTGAAATTTGTGATATTCTTTTCACCACTCATTTGCACATATGTAAGTGGGGAAACTTCTCTGAATCCTTTCTCACCCTTTCATCTCTGTTTTTTTTTGCAAAGCCAACTCCTTGGGATTATTCCTCCCTTGATTAATTCTTTCAGCACGTATCCTAGATTTATTGCAACTCTATATTTTAGTCAGTTTGGTTCATGATCATTCTTGACATAAGAAGATATAGAAATTTTGCTGATCAACCTCTAGATGTTTAATTAATGGTTCATTATTCTACTCTTTTAGTCATTCTATTTAGAATTCACATAGTTTCCTTCAAATAGAAGTGTCATTTTTTTTGTTTTTTTTTTTAAATTTTTTTTTTTTTTTGAGACAGGGTCTCGCTTTGTAGTTCAGGCTGGCTCTGAGCTCACTATGTAGTCCAGGCAAGCCTCGAGCTCAGCAATCCACCTGTCTCTGCCTCCCGAGTGCTGGGATTACAGGCGTGAGCCACCACGCCTGGCAGAAGTGTCATTTTTATTATGGGAGCTTTTATTCTGCCTTTTCTAAGGAGTAGAGGGTGGCTTGTGCTACAGTGTCTGATGATTCTGTTTTGTGCTCTTGGATAATTCTTTTCCTTTAAAGAAGATTTTGTAACCCCAATAGAAGAGATATATCCAATAAAAGGGCTGGCAGGTCTCTGAGTAGATTACAGAGATTGTTGATGTTTCTGATGAAGCCAGATGCCTGTTGTGAGCTGTCCCATGTAGAGGCTAGTGTAGCAAGGACAGGAGCATCGTCCCATTGACAGCCATCCAGGAGGCAGCGGTACATAGCTGGCAGCTGCATGAGCTTGGAAATAGGTCCCTCTACAGTTAAGCTGTCAGATGAAATTTGAACCTTGGTTGACGCTTTGATTGACGCTTTGTGAAAAGAAAGGAAAAGAATCCATACATGCCCAGATTGTATCCTGGCTCACAGAGACTGTGACAAAATAAATAACTGTTATTTTAAATTGCCAACTAACACCTACTCAACATTAATATACAGTATGGTAAGAAATGCAATACCTGAGGTTATTTTCCTATTTTTTTCTTTAGGTTGGGTCTCTTTTTTTCCTCGAAAAAAAATCAGTTACATAATATATCATCTGCCAAACTTTTCCTTTGAGAAACGTCACAATCAAAAGTTTGTTACACAGCATTAGCTAGCTAATAGAGAGAATCCCTCAATGCTTTATGCCTCTCTGACTTGTCTGTACATGTTTCTAGCACAACACATTTTACACGCTGTTCTCCATTGTGCTGATGAGTCCCAACTTTTTATCTTTAACCTTGACCTGTCTCCTGAGATTCATATGTAAAACTTTAGTGCTCTATATGCACGTCAAACTGACTCTAATAGTTAATTGATCTCACCTGCTTCTAGTCTATTTCTATCTCAGACAGTAGTGTCAACATTCTTCCAATTGGGCAAGCCAAACATTTGTGAATTACCTTCTCTGTGATCCCTTTCAATGATAAATCAGATATAATATTTCTTTACTTAGAACTTTTCCCTGCCTTGCAAGCACTGCTCTTATAATGAAGTCCAAGCTCCTTACTACACAGACTTACAGACTTGAGTGATCTGACCTCTGATTACATTGTGCATTTACATCTGACAGTCAACCTCCTCCTCTCACCCCTGCAATGATCCTCCAAACCAGCTATCCTAAACTTTCTTCAGATCATGAAACTTGTCAAAGTTTTGCTCTTCATCCTAACTTCCTATGTTATTTATTGCCTATGCTGGCCTTTTTCACATCCTCTTTGCATAATTCATTTTGGCTCATCATTCTGGTCTCTTTAAATCCACCTTCTCCAAAATACCAGTCTTGACCATTTAGGTTGTCTAACTACCCAAACTCTTGTCTTCATTAACTCCCTATATTATCCAGTACCCCAAAGCGTGTGTTTCTTTCAACCAAGTACTTCCATTATTGTTTAGACGAAACTATTTTTCATATCTCTCCTTGCATTGTAAACTCCGTAAAAAGCAAGAACAATGTTGAAAGTTTTCACTATTTCTGTTTCCTAATGAATGTTCAGTTTTAATTTGTATTTTCTATTCACTCTGAAACTAAGTATCTTCTCATGTGCTTACAAGTCATTTTTATATATTTTGTGTAATTTACATTTAAATTGCCCACTGTTAGATATTTATATTTTTATTGTTGAATTTTAAGAGTTCTTAGATGGAGAAACCCATTTGCTGGTCTCCCTTCTGTCTCTCTTAGACAGAAGTTACCTTTCTTGCAATAAATCTTTCTTACTCTTAACCTCTGTTTTTCCTAGAATTCATTCTTCAGTTTTAGAGAACATGACCTCATGATTCAGATATCTGGCAGGTTTTGGAGTTGAATGTATTTCTGTTTTATCATTTTGGAGGTTTTCTACCAAGATTACTAGATGGAACTATTTATGTCACTGATCTTCTCTTCTGGTTGTTCAACAGCTAAAGTTCAAAGACCAAAACTAGAAAGGAAATTGGACTAAGAGGACAGCCAGTATTTTGGCTCTGGCCCCTCAAGGTCAACAAAGATCCAGGACATGAGGGAACCTTTTCTACAGAATCCTACATCTTTAAGGCTACCTACCTCCAAGCAGACATACAAATGAGACCAATGACAAATGTGCTATACTTCTGTACTAGGATACACCAGATCAACGTTGTATGTAGCTCAAAACCAATAAACTACAGTTCAACTTCTGTGTCAGATTCTGAAGTTCCCTGTACCTTTCCTCTTCTTTATGGGAGGCTATTACTAGTTCCTCTTGGTGGAAATGATTGTTGGTTACTTTTGTAGCAATTCTGCTGATCTTATTAATAGGACCATGGATTCTTAATTGTTACTTTGACTTTGTCTCCTCCACACTCAAAGCCATATATGCCTACCCAAAATGACCATACCTGGTGCCTATCAAGGGCCTTAGATACAGCCTCAGTAGAGTAATTCTGACTGCTGATCACAACTACTACCCTCTTCAGAGGGAAGTAGCCAGAATGGTCTTCAGCTTGCCCCTAGTGGTAGTTAGGGGTACTTCTTCCGAGAGGAGAATATTGTGAATAGGTGAGTTAATTAGATATTTTGTAGGTAGTTAGACAGGGCCAGTCCTCAAGAAGTCAACATGGAAGACAGCTGAGGAGCCAACATGGAGGACAGTCTAAACACATTCATTGAAGGCCAGCATTGTAAAAGAAGAGAAACTACTACCCCCATGTGCTTTTGCAAAGGATATTCTAAGTATGATTTACTACTACACCCATGTGCTTGATATTCTAAATAGGATTCAGTCACCTGGATAAGGGATCAAGATCTTACCCCTTCTAGGAAAAATTCCTGACTGAAAATCCTTATAGGCTTGCTGTTACTTGCTTTCTTATTGGCTCCTCAATTAATATTACCTAAGCAACTGTGCTTGTAATCTTACTAGTTGACTATAGTTTGGCCCATCTTGAACCCTCCTTAACACATGGCTCTTCTCAATGAAACAGCTTTTAGAAGCAGCATGGTAGGCAATCCATTCTCTGGTTCACCTTCTGTCTCTCTTATACAGAAACTATCTTTCTCTTACTACATTTTTTCTACTTAAAAAGAGTTCTTATAGAGAGAGACATAAATAAATGGATAGAAGTGTCTTGCAAATATTTTCTCTAATCTGTGGCTTGTCTTTTTATTTTCTCATAGTATCTTTCAAAAAGGAGCTCTTAAATATGTCCAATTCCCATTCATCAATATTTTTCTTTCATGGTTTCTGTATTTTTTTTGAAATCTGTTGCTCAATGCAAAGTCTTAAGATTTTATTACTCATTTCTTATAGAACTTTAATAATATTGTCTTTTGTGTTTACATCACTCATCATTTCAGGCTGACTTTTTTCATATAGTGCAAGGCAAGAATTTGATATTCATTCTTTTCCATGTGGATATTTGGTTGTTTCAATACTAGATACTGAAAATTTTTTTCCTATTGAATGACCTTCTCATTTCTCTAGGAAACCATTCAACCAAATATATGCAGATTTGTTTCCAGACTCTAGATTACAGCAGTAATCACAGCTCATGGAATCACCTGGAGGCTCATTTAGCTGACTTGTAGTAGATAAGGGCCTGCAGTTTGAGACAGAACATAGACTTCAGCAGAAATTGAGAAGAGACCTGGAAGAGTATTGATTCCTGATCTTTCAAACACTGGTCACTTCCTTCCTTTCCTCTTTTTCCTCACTTAGCATAAATTAATTTTTCCAGTGACACAATGGAAAGGAAATGAGAAAACAAAATTAGACTCTTTGAAACTTGTCATTTTTGTTGTACATTAAGTTTAATTGTGTCAACCTGTTTGGTTTGGAGATGCCTCGGGAATTAGTAAAGCACAGTTCTGGATGTGTCTAGGTAGGTCTGGAGGCATAGCTTTGTGTATTATATATGGCCTCTGATCTTTTCCCCTTTGATATTATTCTTTGCTTTGAAACCACAATGAACTAAGCATCTTTACTCCATCACACCCTCCTTATGTTTGTTCCTTGAAGCCAGCCTACTATAGACTAAATCATCTGAAACCATGAACCAAACTAAACCTTTCTTTCATTAACTTGTATGTCAGGTACTGTATTTTAAATAAATAAAAAACTGAATATACAGAAAATGGGTACTAGAGAAATGGAATTCTGGTCATAACTATACATGAATATATGGGTCACAAGGCTTTGGTTTGCTAGATAAGTTTGGAAAATTTAGGGTATGTAGGCTAGAGGAGTCCTAGAATGGTGTAAGCATAAATTTAGGGCTAATTCTGAACAGAGCTTAGACAAGAATGCTAATAAGAAGGTGGACAGTAAAGGCCAGCTCCTGAGGTTTCAGTTGGGAATAATGATTCTTTTGGGAGTTGAGCCAGAGGCTATGTATGTCACACTGTAACCAAAAAACAAATTGTCTACATTTTTTCCATGTCCTGAGACTTTGCAGGAGACTAAGATTAATGGAACTGGAATAATTGGTCTGGCAAAAGAAACTTCAAGGCAGCTCAATCAGACTGTGGTACAAGTACCGCTGGCTACTTTCAGGCAGATTTATAGTCAGAATCAGGGGCAAAATGCTGAGCAAAGAATTTTGAAAATTTTAAATTATGACCCCAAACTTAATTTGAGATCAAAGGAAGTATGGTGATGAAGAGAATAGTACTATTATACAGAAACTAACTACTTTGCACAGAATTAAAAAGAAAGGTAACTTCAGGGCACCTCAGAAATTACCAAAACGCCGTATACCACAAGCTTAAGAGTGTAAAAATGTCAACTTTCCATTTTAAAGAGATCTTCTATTCTCCTTGCTCAAAAAAAATATCTCTCAGGTAATAGATTCTCTCAGATTCTTGTTACTATAGTCTGCTATCCAGCCATTCAGAGGGAAACTACAGCCATGATTCAAGGGTCTCCTTTGAGAATAGACCTTGACACTGTCAATGTGGTGCTGGCTTTACTGTATACAGAAAGCGAGAGTTGTGCAATCAGAGAAGCTTCTACTCAGATTTTTAAAGTTTTGGGAGGCCAGGAAAGGTTACTCTAACAGGTCGGTAAATGAGGTTAGGGAAATGAAGTCAAAGTGCAGGGGAGATCTCAGAAAGTTGGAGATGCTGGCATGTAGAACATGTACTGAAGAAAGCTTCAGGCTGTGAGCAGAGCCAGCCCAAGAAAGATGCCATGTGCATTACAAGCTGCAAAATAAGGGTGGGACCACCCATACCTGTGGAACTCACATTTTATCACCTTGTTTCTCAGACCCCCAACATGGAAGGAACTGTAGGATTTGATGTTTGCCCTTCTAGATTTTGTTCTTATTTTAGTCCTATTCTTTTCTATTCTCATACTTCTTACTTTTGGAAAGGGAATGTTACCCATGTCCTTGTACTTTGGAATGACATAACTTTTAAAAAAATCAGAGTTTTACAGCTAATAGTTTTCTTTGACTTAGCCCTTTTGGAAATACTAAGACCGTTGAGAGTTTGGGGATGTTATGTTTACTTTGAGTGTGGAATTGTTGCATCACATTAGGTGAAACTGTGACTGTGTTTTCTTGAAAATTAAGTAGGGTTTAAGAAGATGTGTTTTGGAATTGAACTGACAAGGTGTGGAAGTAGAAGTAGTGGTTATGCTTAACTGGTTTGGGATCTGTGGAAGGGATTACTAAATACAGTGGACCCTCAACTTATGACCTCCCTGGCATATAAACAATTTGGATTAATTAGGTTAATGAAAGATTCATTTGCCTCCTGTCATCTACAGCATGTAGTCAGGTAAACATCCAGAACTCAGCTGTATTGACTTACAACCAAATTGATTTTCAACTAACCCTCAGGAACCAATTGAGTTTGCAAGTCAAAGTTCCACTGTACACTTCAGAGTGAGTCGGAATGGGTCATGGAGGCCTCACTCTGTTAACTATATGTATGGTCCCTGACTCCTTTTCTCTGTGGTGCTATTTTCCCTGTTCTATTTCCTGGCTACCATAAAGTAAGAACCTTTGTTCTACCATGATATCTCTGCTTTGGAGCCAGGTGACCATGGATTAAATCTCCTATGCCAAAAACTAAAATAAACTTAATCTTCTTAAGTGATAGGTGTAGGGCATTGTGATTTAGACATGGGAGAAATGAGTAATGCACTTAATGAAATAAAAGAAGCTCACCACTCTAATATGTTTTCTTTGCAGAATAACTAAAAGTTGAAAGAGTGGCATATTAGTATTTTTCTTTCTGAGTCTGTATCTTAACTCTGCTGAAATCTTCAATTAGATGCATATAGATATCATTGCATTAGAAAATTTTCATTCAAGCTCTCTGGATAAATATAGATGAAACCATCACAAGAAAAGCATAATCAGGATAATTCACATTCATGGTAACTCCTATAGCTAAGAGTGAATGCATATCAAGAATAATAACGCAAGACTAATTGATCTACATGGATAAAAGGGATAAAATGGATCTATATTTACACTGAAATTGGTTCCACATCTGATGCTATTAGAATGCACAGTTTACTTTGAAATGTCTTTGAAAGGTGGTATTTGTTCAATGAACACATTTAAAAACAGTACTGGTCAAGACTGAACCCCAGCCCCACTAGCAAATTCCAAAGAAGATAGAGGAATTCTTGGCATTTTACTATACTGTGGAAGTTTTCATTTCATTTTTCAAAAATAACCTCTGTATTTTCAAATAAGTATTTTTCTCTTCCACAAGGCATTGCTGTCAGAAAGCTTCATCTTGTGTTAGATGAAAGTGTTTTTATGTTTTGGCGGCTGTCTCCTGTATTAGCCATTTCAATACAGCACTGTTAATAGAAGTTCAAGATGTGCTTCCTGAGATCCAGCATGTACTGTGTCATCTTGAGAGTCTGCATTACCCTATAGGTATATTGGCCTATTACTTGCACACATACATAACGTGATGACAATTTTTATATGTGAATCATCATTTTCTTAGCCTCTCATGCCTCTGTATTACATATAATATTTTTGTTTGCATTATTTCTGCATGCATTACCTTATTTTCAGTCACCTTGTAGGTATTTGGAATCTTGATGTATTTTTTTTAACTCTTTCATCAACTCCATAAAGGTAAGAATTGCAGCCTTCTTCTATATGTAATCGCCAAAGCTCTAAAGCAGTGTCATGAAGTTTGTTATTTATGGGATATTTACTGAGATGATATTAATAAAAAACAAGACCAATTCCCTAGTTATGTACTAATCATTATCATGAAGCTTTCACTCTAGTTGTATTGCCAGGAATACAATTAAGCTCCTGGCCTATCCAGTTCTCAGCACTGAGAAGACAAGTTTGACAGTGTGGGATGATTAAATGCTTAATGTTCAATTAGCTTTCTTGGATTAAGTCTAATAAAGGAAAAACAGGTAATTTAAATTTGTATTATGGAGTATATTATTTTACAAAATCCATAAGAGCATAGTTTCAAAAGGGCATTGCACACTTACAACTTGAAATACCCAAGGCATCATTTTGAAACTACAAAGAACAGATAAAAGGAGTATAAATATACCAAAAGTGAGTGGTACAGACTAGAAAACTGAAAAAATTCAGTAAAATCCAACATGAAGAATTTATTTAACCTAGCATAAATAAGAAAAGGTGGACAATATAAATGATTCCTAAATCTACATTGACATCCATTATCATAAATTACCACCATGAGGAATGTTATGGTATGAAGTGTAATTTTTCTAAGTGATTACATTTCAAAGACAGAGCACAACAGTGAGTATATAAAAATATGGATCTATGAAATGTGAACTAATTCCCCTGATTGGGAAGCAAGGAATTTATACCTTCTTGGAAATATTATGAGAATGAAGTTGTGACAGGCAGGAGCAGGGCTAAGATTGATGTGGAAATGTGGGGTCTGCCCTCCCCAAC
>PVIC010049845.1:0-13026 GCA_004025085.1 Thryonomys swinderianus | reverse complement strand
CCTCCAGCCCAGGTTCACCTCTTTTAATATCAGCAGCCAAGAGCAATATTTTCAGAGCACATCTCTTTTCCTTCTCAAAATTCTAGTGGTAAAAAAATCTCTCAAGCAAAAACCGATAAAAGCTAGATTCATTGCCCTTTTTATTTTTAGAAAGTCTCATTAAGTCACTAAGTTGTCCTGACAGTCTCAAATGTGTGATCATCCTGCCTTAGCTTCTTAGACTGCTAGGATTAGAAGCATGTGATAACCACCATGGCAGTTTATATGCATATGTTTTTAAATAAGTACATTCTAATAATTTCTGTTACAAGTACTCTCCATTAGAAGAAACTTTACTAGAGTATTTTTAAATCCACACAAGATAAACTAAGACAGTAATAAAACAAAATAGTAACCAAAACATTCTAACCCCTCTGCAACTCAGAATAAAAGAAATTCATAGTGATAGCACTGATTATCAAAACATTTAGAAAACAATACAAAGAAGAAAAAATCCCTTACAGACCATATTAATAACACTGTACCTCAATACCCTGCTAGCTTATCTTCTTTGAGGAAATAATCCATAGCAAAAACAGGAATTCAAAATAGAATTACTTTTAAAGAGTACAATACTAGAATAGGTCTCTAGTTTTGGCTACAGTGCTATTTAATTTTCAGAAGAGAAGGGAGATGAGGAGAAGGAACATTTTAAGTAACTTTTACAATAGTATTCCATGAATGATTATGTAACAGAGGTTTCTCAGTCTTGATAAAAACAATTTTCATTGTTAAAAAAATTTTCTTTATTTTTATTTTTCTTCATTTATTTTGGCCAGTATCTTTTAGAGTTAGATGCTTGACACTTTCTCAGAAGTTCCATCTGACTTGAAGTTATTTAAATTCAATTTTACTAACAGTATGTTTTTTATTAATCCTCCTTTTAGTATTTTGGGTTTTTTCTGTTTTTAACTTCTTAATTTTATTGGTACATGTTAGCTGTACAGGCAGTTTTCAATCATCTTGGAGGGTGGCTACATGTATAGACCACAGTTTGTTCCTTTTTAAAACCTCCTCTCCCTCCCCTCCTCCTTTCATCTTTGCTCCTCTAATTCCCCTCTAATTCCTAATTTTCATTCTTATTATTAATCTGAGCTCATGATACAGTATATGTTTACATTAATTTGGATGGTAGGTTCCTGGACATGGCGTATCTTTATTCTACTTATTTTCGTTTCCCCTCCTCTCTGCCCCCCCACTGTTCCCCTGGCCCCCCATTATGACAGCCATCTCCATATCCCCTTCTATTCGTTCTCTTTATTTTTTATTTTTCTCTTTGTATGTTGCTGTGCTCAAGTGAGAGACAGACCTCATACAGTATTTAAGCTTGTATGTCTTATTTATTTCATTCACCGTTATACTTTCCAGATTCATCCATTTTCCTACAAATGTCTCAAATTTCTTATTCTTTAGAGATTGCAAGCAGCATTCTATTATATATAGATACAACATTTTCTTGATCCGTGTTTTTTTTAACATAGATCTATGCTGGCCTTGAATTCCTGATCCTTCCTCCCCAGCCTCTGGAGCCTTGGGATTATAGGCACGCACTGCCACACATCCATCTATTTTTGTCAATTTGTGTAATTTCTGGCAAAATTACCGAAATTATCTTAATATAACCTATTATATTATTAGATAGGAGTAAATAGTAGAGCTAATAATTATATGCCTATATATATTCTGAGCATGGCTTTAGAGTCTAGCAATGTTTCAATGTTTTCACTCAACAGACTTGTAAAATTTCAAACACAAAAAGGAATTACTTTGACTTTGTGAAGAACAAAGTCATATTCTCTTGCAATCACAATTGCAATGTGATTAAATATATTTTAACATCAAATGGAGATATAAACTGAGATGACAGTCTTTTAACCATTAATACTTTTAGCTTTATGAAGAACTAAATAAATTTTTCTCTTGACTCACTTTGCAGAAGGTTGACAAAAACTTCTCTAGGGCTTGACAGTAGTCTTAAGGGCTTGTAGGTAAAGCCTGTTTTGAGATGTTCAGTTGCCCTATTTTGTAGATAAACTAACATTCAAGGAGACTAAAAGACTAAGTAGTCAAAGAGCAGATAATCATAGGAAACAAATGCAAATCTATATCCTTTTCTTCCAAAAGCATGGACTTGTCATTATATCATGCTTTCTCAGTTTACTCATATATGGGGTTTCTATTTTGAATACTGTGCTATAGGAAGTGATCAGAACAGTATGGCAAAGAATGCTAAAGATCAACTAAATCAATAATTTGTGTTTCACATGATACTTTATAGAAAGTTTAAAATGTATCCCAGTCCTTGGTGGTTTATTATTCTCAAACTGCATAATTTCACACAGTAATATTTCAGTTAATTCCTTACCTTGTAAAGTCTGGAATTAAATGGAATGGATTTCAATTAAAAGAATGTATGTTAATCTATGCCTTTACTGATTTTGTACCCTAGCACTTATATAGGGCCATCTGGTTAAGATCTGGAGAAGGTTTTGAACCTTAAAAAGTTAGGTAAGATGCTACTGGCATATAAATGTGTCTACACTGTCAAGTATCTGTGACAAATAAATTCAGTTTAGTTAAAAATCTCAAGTAAAGTAACTGCTTAACGTTAATGAATCATTTGTAAAAATAAACAAATTGAAATTATTTATATTAGTGTAATTCAATTTGTTTTAAAAATTGCATTATCATTTCTCTCCATTATTTAGTGGTCTCCCATGTAATTAAATATGTGAGTGTATGTAATAAAGATTTGAGACCATTACAATCTTGGATATCCAACTTTTCAAATTGAAAGCAGGTGGAATCTGAGGATAAATATTTTAGGTGCTGAAATAGAAAATAAGTGTGGGACTGGATCATAATGAAAGGTAAGGAGTATGCTACTCTACACGAGAGATAGAAACAGTGTTACCTATTGGAATAGCACTTAAAAGGGACAAAGAATAGATGTTACTCAAGAAAAGACAAGCATAAATTGTACAGCTGACTGAGCAAGGGAAATGTGAAACAGGACAATTTAAGAAACAGTGTAATAAAACTCATGGATAGTATCAGAGCGAAGGAACAAAAGGGCAATGCAAAACTAAATTGCATTTTTCTGCAAGACAAGCTGCATTTATTTTTATACCTCTGTTTACACAAATTACGCACTGACAACATGCTAACACCTAAATTAGTGTCCTGTGTTAGCTACTATATCCTGTGTTTATAACTATGTGACTATTAATATGAAGTAGCTAAGACTAGACTTACTAGTCTCGCAAGAATTTGGATTCTAACTATGCCACAAAGAGTTGCCTGACCTTCAGTAACATTACAGTACTCAACTATCTCATTCTTCATAGGGTCAAAGAATATGAAATGAAGTAATGCCAATACATAAAACATATCGTCCATGTGGCACACAATAAATGTCAGCTGATATATCATTTATGTTGATATAAAAGACAATTTTAACTCACTTTCCTTTGCCTTAAAATTAATGTACAACTTTTCTAATTCACTCCAGAATGACGGTGGTTCCAATAACTTTTCATGACTGTTTTCTTTTGAAATCTCCCTAATTTGCTGAAATTCATTAGTGTCCATATATATTAAAGTATTTTTAAGTAACCCATAGACTATAATTTCCAAATTCTGCAATTTTTAAATTTACATTTGAGTACAGCAATCTCTAAATTTAGTCACATGCTTCTAATATGCTTTCTCACATTTTATTTTCTTTTAACTAAATCAAGTTGTTGCAGATTGCATCTAGCCTTCTAGGGACATATTTATTTTAGATCTTGCCATGGTGCTTAGTGTATTCTTTCTTCTCATAGACTTGTGTGTGTGTGTGATCTCACTAGTAGGCTGGACATGAATTTGGACTTGAATATAGCCCAAGCTGGACTCAAATTCACATAGTTCCTCCTGGTTCAGCCTCCCAAGTGCTGGTGTTACAGGCATGCACCACCATACCCAGCCACAGACTTTCAATTTTTGTACAATATATCACTTTTCATTGCCTCTTTTCTATGCACCTAACCTTTAAGCCCTCTTTCTGAATTAGTTTTTCTCTCATATTTATGTTATAGCACCTCTTAATTATTTGTCTATTTCCATGGTAATTTTACATCCAAATCACTAAGAGACTTTTGAAAAGCCTATTTTGTCAGTAATCATAGTATACAAAAGGCATTTCATCCTAATTTTGGATCATAAAATCACCAATTATTCTATGATTATTCTTTTTGGAATTGCTTTAAAACCTAAATAGCAATAATTCTTTATTAAGAAATTTCAATTAATTCTTTGATGCAGTTTTATGAAGTACAATTTTTTGTTGTTGTTGTTTTGAGACAGGGTCTTGCTTTGTAGTTCTGGCTGGCCCTGAGCTCACTATGGAGCACAGGCAAGCCTCAAACTCAGCAATCCTCCTGCCTCTGCCTCCTGAGTGCTTGGATTACAGACATGAGCCACCACGCCCGGCACTGTGGTATGTGGTATGTGGTATGTGGTATGTGGTACTGATTGCTGGTGGGCGTGAGTCACCACGCCCAGCATTGTATGTGGTTACTGGGATTGAACTCAGGACCTTGTGCTTGTGAGGCAGGCGCTGGAACCACTGAGCCAAATCTCCAGCCCCATTTTATTCACCACCAATCATGGTGGTGAAAATTTTATTCACCACCAATGATCAAACAACACACACTGAACTAAATCTTGTGCAGCCTCCTGATCATCTTCTCACAGCTCTGCACTGCTTGGGGGTCAGGAGTCACAAATGAAGGATATAGAAATTCAACTTTCACTGCTGTAGGGAGATATTTCTAATAAGGAATAATTTGATACCTACATATCAATGAAAACCTTTTTTCTCTATAAAACTAACCTATATGATAAAAATCAGGGTAACACAGCTGCCTTCAGATTCAGAAGTCCAAGATAGCAAGAGTCAAAAAATCTGAATATAATTTACAATAATCGTGAATTTTACAGCTGTAAGAGAAACCAAGAAAACTTGTTTATACCTGTGGTGCTGACACTTCATTATCAGCACTGGATTCTCTGGGTCACAGAAAAAGCACAAATTGATGGCTCCATTGATATAAGGTGTAGTACAAGGTGAATGTTTTATACTTTTACTTACAAGTTTATCTTTTAGTCATAGCTGATGTTAAACTGCAAATTTAACTGTCTAATCAATGGTAAATCAGATATGATCAATGACCCTAAAAACTGAACTAAATTTGTAAATAAACAGCAAATGAAAAAGTTAAAGCCAGTATCTCCCATGTAGTTAAATTGCTCAAAATATATGTGAATGGAAATGCAGTGATATTGTCATCTCTCCTTATGAACAACAAAACAACGACAGTGATATTGTAAGTGTAATTTTTAGTTAAATGTGTTTTAAAGATGAGGTAAATTTGTTTTTAATCTCTCACTATTCAACAAGTATTAAAACAATACAGCCAGGAAAACTAAAAAAGGCTTTAACAAATGATGACATAATAAAACAGGAATGATTCTTTTTTAAAACTTAAACAGAAATCTGTACCTAAAGAGACATTTAATATCATTAAAAAGCCAGACACAACACTTGCCAGCCTAGGGTCTCCAGGTATCTGGTCAAATTAAGGCATAAAAGTTTTCCTAGTTAACAAAAATAGACAAAACTTAAATGTCACATTGGAACAAATCCTGTTAATAATGTAAGCATTCATTGAGCAATTCTGTCAGGTAATATTACAAGTACTTTTACATATGCTTTTAATTCTTACAAAATTTATGATTTAAGTAGTATTATTATCTTTCTAATTCTAACAGATGAAGAAATGAGGTACAAAGAGGTTATATGGTTTGTTCAATTTCAAATAGTAATGTAAAAGCTAATATTCCAACCTAAGTATGGAATTAAAGTGCATGTTACTAACCACTGTATTACATACAACTGCTTTACCAGGACTATTTGTATCACATTGTGCAAATCACTTAACCTTCATTGTTCTTTGTAGAGTAAGAGGACTGGCTTGCAGTCAGGTCTGACTTCCACACTCGAAGATAAAGTCTTCATTCTCCATTCAAAATTAAGAAAAACTCAAACTCAGTACATTTTTTTCTCAAGGGCAAATTTCTTAAGATTTTTACACTTATTAGTTAATATTTTCCATAACCTTGATTAAACTAAACATTTACTTGAATTTAGGAACTCAACTTTTCTTTTGATATTTCCTTATACTAGGATAATTAACAGTAGGAACAGAGTTTAATATTTGGTTCAAGTTCTCTAGCTGAAATGCCTATCAAGTCATTTAAGTTTTCTTTTAAGGGTTCCTCCTCCTTAAATTGAGGATACTTAATCACTTCTATTCTTTTTAATGATATTTGGTTGTTCTTAACTTGGAAAAGCATAAATGACAAAAACCATTCAACTTTACTTACAAATAACTATATCTTTTGGTCATTTTGTCTTTTTTTTTTTTTTTTTTTTTTTTTTTTTTTTTTTTTTTTTTGTGACAGGCTCTTACTTTGTAGTTGAGGCTGGCCCTGAGCTCACTATGTAGCCCAGGCAAGCCTCGAACTCAGGAAACCTCCTGCCTCTGCCTCCTGAGTGCTGCGATTACAGGTGTGAGCTACCACACCTGCCATTGTGATGTGTGGTACTGGTTGCTGGTGGGTGTGAGTCACCACATCTTGTATTGTTGTATATGGTTACTGGGGACCGAACCAGGGACCTTGTTTTTGCTAGGTGGGCTCTAGAACCACTGAGCTAAACCTCCAGACTGGTCACTTTTTTAGTATTCAATCTTCAACTAGGACACCCAGGGAGAGATGAAGTGGCAAAAAGAGTGTCTTTTAGTTATTATTAACTCAGCACAAAAATGGTGTGACAAGAGGAAGAACCTGTATCAAACAAGAGTCTGACTACTGTGCTGCTCCTTTTCGCCACCATTTCAGAACACATCCAAATTGTTTGCATCACCCTTTCTTGTTGTTTTACTTGTCTATTTATCATCTGTAGATGACTTCCACAGGCCTTGCATTTTGTGATCAACACTTGGAAGTCAACTGGAAACTCAGGAAGATCCCCATTTGAAGTAGAATAGCTACAGGAAATGAAATCTCCCCTAGAGGAAAAATAGCTGGTCCTCTATTGATGTCAACCCAAAGGTTTCTTCTTATTCTAATAATGATCTTTTTTGACTCAGTGTACTTCAGTCATACTGAAAATTATCAGTCTAAAAGAAAACCCATATAACTGATTATGTACTAAGGTACTTTCATGTATTAAAATAATAAACCATAAATATTAAGGCTAAAACTTCTTCCTGCAAATTGTTAGTCGCTATCCATACCAAGATAAAAATAAATTAATTTTACCCATAGACACATTTAATTAGTGTAATGTGGTGACTTACAAAGGCAATTCAGAAAGGACAATTTAGGTTGTGACATAAACCACCTGTATAAAATTCTACAGATAGAAATTACGTATTTACGGAGTCTTATGTTAATTTCTTTATTCTGACCTTGGCAACTAAGGACATTTTTATTGTAATAAACCTATTAATGGATAGTTCATTTTTACATATTACATAATAGAATATAAATACCAAATCGTAAAAATAGCTTCCTTTTGCAAGATGTTAACCTATTAACACTACTATTTCTCTTACTTCCTACTTTTAATTATTTTAAAACACACTTTCTCATTTTTATGAATATAGGCAGGAAACAGTAGAAACACGATGAAATGATATTAAAAAGTCAAAATACTTGAAACAATATTTTTTAATATGGTCAACCTTAGTTAACTTTAAAGCAAACTTAATGTGATAAGGATACTTTCTATATAGCCCTCAAAAGAATGAGTTTTTTTTAAGAGAATGAATTTTGCCTACAAAATCTGTATTGCAACATTATAATAGGAGGTGAGTTATTATAAAGTTAATAAAACTTAACTTTCAGATTCTCTCATTTGCATGGTTTACTTTCCACAACCTATTAGAAGTGTTTTTAATTTATACTAGTGTGTATTCTTTTCTTAAAAGAAGGTTCCTAAATTTATACTTGAAGTGACACAACAAATGTGCACTGTAAGGCATGCAATTAGTTTCTTCTGTTTTTCTTTATTTAACAAATAGACTTACCAGAGAAGTATCTTTTTTTAAACATTTATAACATTACTATATATCTAAATTATTTGGCAAATTATTAATCAGACAAATTTGGAGCCACATGCAGAGTATGACTTCCAATTAATTATAAAATGTATGGTCATGAGCTGATAATATAAATATAAAACTGTTAACCACCTGTCATTAAAAATAACACAGAAAACAAATATGGCTTCTAGTGAGGCCAAAGGGAATCATTATGTGAATATCTTTTCATCATTTTATTCTTTGATGCGCAAGTTAATCAACCCTAATGTCTGGATTCCTAGCAAAATGAAACATTTTAAACTTAGTTTTAGTGCATCCCAAGAGCCTATTTTATGATTTTTTTATTTATAACATAAACAAAAATGAAAGTAGATAATGCTAGTCCTGGTAGACAGGCATAGTTTGTTTACTGAAAAGAAGTTCATTTCAAACAGTGAAATTCTAGAACAAAAATACCTGGATTATAGGGGGGAAAGAGCACAAGTGACTGTTTATCCAAGGCAGTTTGGCAAACAACACAGTGACAGATGCCAAAATCAAATGACCCTAAAACGGAAAAGACCAGGGTAACGCTCTTCAAAGTCTACAGAAATACTCAATTTGAATTAAGGCTTCTTAATAGGCCAGAGAGATACTAGAAATTTATTATCAAGAGAATTCTTTTAAAAGCAAGAATAAGATGTGATTGGAGGAAAGGAAGACCACGGAAGGGCAGATCATCAATTATATTGTCAAAGGTGTTCAGTTATAAAGTAAAAAAAGAAATCAGATCAACAAACAAAAAGAATTCAAATGATTTCATCTTAAAATTTTACACAGAGAAGACTCCTGAAGGTCAATGCTTGAGGAAGTCAGGAGGACGATAAAAAATATATTTTGGAAAACTGCCTATCACAGGCAGTAGTGGATAGCAAGATGCCTCTAAATTTACAGATGCCTCTGTTTTGACTCTTTGATGTGCATCTAAATTGAGATTTAAGACACATAACTAGAAGTTTTCTTATTTTAAAGCTTAGGGAATTCATCTACATTGTTTTATAACATATATTAAACAGTTAAGAAACTTTTTGACCTTATATACTTTAACAAAGTTTTATATACTTTAAAACTTTTATATAATTTTATATACTTGTAAAAGTATATAATTATGTAATATAATTCTGATTTACACTTTTGAATTTGTTGAGTGGATTTAACACATATGGACCTTGGTGATGATGTGTGAAAATAAAATGAATACAATAAAAACTTCTTAAAAGATTTTTCATCCTGTATTTCTGTATAGGAAAATGTTGAGTGTACTCATAATAAAATATATTATACTCATAACACATATAATCATTTAACTATAAAATTCCACATGTTTTACCTATTAATATGAACATTATACACTATGGGCAAACTGGGACTTTAAATGATAAAATATACAATATTTTAAAATTATTTTTACTTAAATCAGAATTATTTACACTCAAATGGATGCACCTTAAGGACATACTCATAAGTGAAATAAATAAGACACAGATCTGAAAATACCATATGACTTCTCTAGTATGAAAATCTGAAGCTGTAAATGAACACCAAAATGTATGATAGGTCATGTGAAATAGGAAGAAAACGTACAAGAGGAAAATGATAGGTCATGTGAAATAGGAAGAAAATGTGCAAGAGGAAAAGGTAAAGAGCATGTAGGGGAAAGTAAAGAAGGGAAAGAAAAAATTTGATAGTAACAAAAGGAAACAAAGCTTATGTATATAGGGACTGGAGGTTGAAGGGAAGGCAATGAAAGGGTTTCCCCTTTGAGAAGATGAGAAGATGTGTTATGTATAGGTACAAATTCTCAATGTTGAATGTAATCACAATGTATGCATAAAATGAACCAATAGTCAATTTAAGAAGAAAAGAAAGGTGGGACCACTGTAAAAAACAAATTATAAAATACCATAAGTTACATTAATATATAAATCAATGTAAAACTTTTGAAAAATTTTCATTTCACAAAAATTATTCTTACTAAAATCTGTTTTCCTTTTGTTGTCTTGCCTCACCACACTTTGCTTTGCTAAGAGTATTTATACTTAAAAATAATGTTTTTGAGCCGGGCGTGGTGGCTCACGCCTGTAATCCCAGCACTTGGGAAGCAGAGACAGGAGGATTGCTGAGTTCAAAGCTTGCCTGGGCTCCATAGTGAGCTCAGGGCCAGCCTGAACAACAAAGCGAGACCCTGTCTCAAAAAAAAAAAATGTTTTTGACATTCATAAGGGTTGACATATACATTGATATAAATAATAGACAAAAAAGCTTTGTAAATTCACAGGTAACTAACACAAATTCAGCCTTCTAAAGTGCTATTTAATTATTAGAAAAGTATAATATAACTACTTCGTACATGGTTTATAAATGAAGCTAAAAATACTGTCTTTGGGCCAGAGATTTTGCTCAGTGGTTCCAGCACCTGCCACGCAAGCACAAGGTCCTGAGTTTGATCCCGGTAACCACATACAATGCTGGGCGTGGTGACTCATGCCCACCAGCCATCAATACGACATACCACAGTGCCGGGTGTAGTGGCTCACGCCTGTCATCCCAGCACTCGGGAGGCAGAGACAGGAGGATTGCTGAGTTCCAGGCTTGCCTGGGCTACATAGGGAGCTCAGGGCCTGCCTGAACTACAAAGCAAGACCCTATCTCAAAAAAAAAAAAAAAATACTGTCTTTGAACTTGCAGTTTAGTATATCCCTTCACAAAAATATTCAGATAATTTAAGAATTCATTATTTAAGACAGCTGAGTTGGTATCATATTTCATTGCCATTTTTTTCTTTCGGTCATATTCTTCTGAAGCATTAATAGAGACCACTATAATAGTAAAGCATTTGTGATTAATGTGTACATAAGTTTAGATTTTATATTTCAAATTTTCCTAATATGGCATATCCGCACTTTACAGTACAGTGAAAATAAGTAAACATATACATTATTTGTGGTAGGTAGCATTATGTATATATACCGAGAAATAAATTTTAAGATTTTTATTAAAATATTACATGAAAATAAGAAATATTTCTATATCATAAAATTAAATTTGGGAGGTATTGACACTAGAGGTGAAGAAACTGGAAAAGATTATTCAAAGTATTAAGAGGACAGTAAAAAAGTTCAGCAGTGATTCTCTATGAATCTTAGCTCTTAGAAATACTTATATAGACTGCTATATTTCTACAATAAATGGTAGAAATAAAAGTTCTAGATGTATAAAAATTGAATTTGTGCACTTACCATTATTTACAGTTCAAATATTTCAATGTGCAGTTTATTCTTGAAATTTAAGACAGTAAATCTTAAGCAGAATAAGTGATACTAAAAAGTAAATCTAGAACCACTGGTTTTTAGTCATTAAACTATTTTTTTTTGTTAACTGTTACAAATAATAATAAAAAATCAATAGTAAAGATTTAGCCCCAGAAAAATACTGGATATACTGAATTGTTCCAGAAGAAAATACATTTTAAAGTATTAGTCTTAGCACAGTTTGAAAATGTTATACAAAAAGTATACTCTTTAAAATGGAAGGTTTATCTTGGGGCCAGGGATTTAGTTCAAGTGGTACTGGGCCTACCTTGAAAGCACAAGGGGCTGAATTTGATCTCTAGTACCACAATAAACAACAAATAAAGTGGAAAGTTTATCTAAAAATAATGACTGCAAAAAATAAGACAAGTTTTTGTTTTGTTTTGTTTTTGAGACAGGGTCTCACTTTGTAGTTCAGGCTGGCTCTGAGCTCACTATGTAGCCCAGGCAAGCCTCGAACTCAGCAATCCTCCTGTCTCTGCCTCCCGAGTGCTGGGATGATAGGCATGAGCCACCAAGCCTGGCACTGTGGTATGTGGTATTGATTGCTGGTGGGCATGAGTCTCCATGCTCAGCATTGTATGTGGTTACCAGGGATCAAACTCAGGACCTTGCGCTTGCAAGGCAGGTGCTGGAACCAATGAGCTAACCCTCCGGCCCTAAAACTTAAATATTAAAAGACTCTCTTACTTCAGTTAGCACTAAAAAAATACACTAGTAAATCTTAAAATTAGGAAGTGCAAGGTCAAAAAATTATTAGAAATAGTATGTTTAGCCTGACAATTTTTTTTTTTTGAGATAGGGTCTCCCTTTGTAATTCAGGCTAACCCTGAGCTCACTATGGAGCACAGCCAAGCCTCAACTCAGCAATCCTCCTGTCTCTGCCTCCCGAGTGCTGGGATTACAGGCCAGAGCCACCACACCCGGCACTGTGGTATATGGTACTGATTGCTGGTGGGCATGAGTCACCATGCCCAGCATTGTATGTGGTCAGTGGGGATAGAACTCAGGACCTTGCTCTTGTGAGGCAGGCGCCAGAACCACTGAGCTAAATCTCCAGCCCCTAGCATGACAATTTTAAGATTTAACAATTTAGTTTTTCTTTTGCTCCAGTGTCATTTTCTGCTAATTTGAGTCCCCAAAATTCATTTGTTTCATGTATAAATGAAAAATAAGTTTATTTCTCAGCAGATATGTTGTTATGGGGGGAAAATTAATATAAAATATTCCCATAACAAGAACATCAGATAGAAAATAAAACAAATACAATAAAATACACTGATAAATACAATAAAAATACTGATAAATCTATCAGTGTAAATCTATTTGGGTCAATCACAGTCCTAGTTAATTGTCCTCAAACAACTGCATCCTACTAAATGTAATTATATAAAAAATAATTTTGATTTTCTTTCTGTATCATATTTATTCCTTCCCCTCATCATATTCCCACACCAATTTCCTATAGAAATATTCCACTCTAT
>PVIC010049844.1:0-12990 GCA_004025085.1 Thryonomys swinderianus | reverse complement strand
CTGTAGTATCTCTTCATGACAGCCGCACTCAAAGAGTATACATATCCAGGGTAGAATTTACTTTTTATTTTTTTGGTTTTTGAGACAGGGTCTTGTATGTATATAGTCCAGGCTGCCCTCAAACTCCTGGTGCTCCTTCTGCCTGCTGGGATTAGAGGTGTGCCACCACGCCTGACAGAGCTGAAGGATTTTTGACACTCATATATGATAACAGATGTATAATCACTTAGCGCTCCCCAGGAATAAGCATTAAAAAGTCAAATGATGTAAGAAGTGCCTACCTGCTATGCTTCTGCTGTCAACAAATTCCAGTTCTCCTTAGTTACTTTAAAATTAAAATTTGTTTTAAAATACACTGTAGCCAGGCACAGTGGTACATACCTATAATTCTAGCACTTTGGGAGGCTGAGGCAGGAGGATTCCAAATCTGAATTCAGCCTGGATAACTTAGTAAGACTCTAACTCAAAATAAAAAACAGAAAACAAACACTAACATTTAACTTCTTTTTTTTTGTATGGTTCTAGGGTTGGAACCTAGGCAAGGACACTACCACTAAGCTACACAATTCAGCTCTTTTTACTTTGAGGCAGTACGGGCACTAAATTGCCCATATTGGTCTTGAACATGTGATCATTCTGCTTTAACCTCTTGCATAGTTGGGGTTACAAATGTGTGCCACTATGCTTGGAATAACATTTAATTTCATATCACAAATAGCAAAAAGATCAATACACAGCTGGGTGTAGTGGGGTATGCCTGTAATCCCAGCACTTGGGAAGCCCAGGCAGGAGGATCAAGAGTTCAAGGTTAGCCGGGCATGGTGGCGCACGCCTGTAATCCCAGCACTTGGGAGGCAGAAACAGGAGGATTGCTGAGTTCGAGGCTTGCCTGGACTACATGGTGAGCCCCGAGCCAGCCTGAACTACAAAGCGAGACCCTGTCTCAAAAAAAAAAAAAAAAAAAAAAAAGAGTTCAAGGTTAACCTAGCTATATAGTGGGACACTGTCTCAAAATGTATACATAGACAGGGCAGGAGATTTAGCTCAGTGGTTCTGGTGCTTGTCTAGCAAACACAAAGCCCCTGGTTTGATACCTGGTAACCACATACAAAAATACCAGGTGTGGGGGCTCATGCCTGTAATCTCAGCAGTCAGGCAAGCAGAGGCAGGAGAATTGCTGTGAGTTTGAAGCTTGCTTGGGATACATAGTGAGCTCAGGGCCAGCCTGAAATACAAAGGGAGACCCTGTCTCAAAAAAAAAAAAAAAAGTACATATCCACAGAATGAATATCTTTTGTTTCTTTTCTCTTTTCTTTTGGTACCAGGGATTAAACTCATGACCTTGTGCTTGCCAGGCAGGCATGGGGCCTGTGCTACAACCCCATCCCTATGAATACCCTTTCTAATAAAAGTTCTGTTTGCCCTTAATTGCATCTTTTTAGGGAGCTGGGGTAGGGGTAATAGTAACACTTGATCAGGGATTTAGCTCAAATAGTACCATGCCAACCTTGGAAGCACAAAAGCCATATTTAATCCCCAGTGTGTGGGGGGGACACAATGGGACCACACCTTGAAAAAGACTTCGGCATCCAACTGAGCTATATCACCCATTAAATTTTGAGACAGTCTTGCTAAATTACTCAGGGTAATCTTGAACTTGCAAATCTTCCTGCCTTAGCCTTCCAGAGTGCTTGAATTACAGGAATATGTCACCATACCTGGCTTCTTAACTCTAAGATAAATTCACAAATGTAATTACTAAATAAGAGTATCATAGTTTTGTTGTTTGTTGCATGCATATGTGAGGTACAGGGGATGACCCCAGGGCCTTACCCATGCTAGGCAACTGGTCTACCCCTGCACTACTTTCCCAGCCCATTTTATGTTTAGTGACAAATAGCTCAGGCTGGCCTCAAACTCAAATCTTCCTGCCTCAGCCTCCTCCAGTTATCTAGGATTACAGTAATGTGCCAAAGCATCCAGCTCTCATGAGTATTTTTTAAGGCCTTGATAATTTGTAACTACAATGTATATTCCTTCTACTTATTGAAAAACAATTTTAGATTTTTTTTTTTTGAGACAGGATCTCACTTTGTAGTTAATGCTGGCCCTAAACTCACTATGTAGCCCAGGCAAGCCTCGAATTTAGCAATCCTCCTGTCTCTGCCTCCCGAGTGCTAGGATTACAGGCAAGAGCCACCATGCCCGACACTGTGGTATGTGGTATTGACTGCTGGTGGGCATGAGTCACCACACCTAGCATTGTATGTGGTTACCAGATCGTTCTCAGGACCTTGCGCTTGCGAGGCAGGCTTGGGAATCTCTGAGCTAAATCTCCGGCCCTAATTTTAGATTTTTTTTTTTTTTTGCTTTTTGAGACAGGGTCTTGCTTTGTAGTTCAGGCTGGCCCTGAGCTCACTATGGTGCCCAGGCAAGCTGCCGCGAACTCAGCAATCCTCCTGTCTCTGCCTCCCAAGTGCTGGGATGACAGGCGTGAGCCACCACGTCCGGCATTATATGTGGTAGCCGGGGATCGAACTCAGGACCTTGCGCTTGCAAAGCAGGCGCCAGAACCACTGAGCTAACCCTCCAGCCCAAGATTTTTATTTTATTATTATTTTTTTGAGACAGGGTCTCACTTTGTAGTTCAGGCTGGCCCTGAGTTCACTATGAAGCCCAGGCAAGCCGCCGCGAACTCAGCAATCCTCCTGTCTCTGCCTCCTGAGTGCTGGGATTACAAGCGTGAGCCACCATGCCCCGCACTGTGGTATGTGGTAGATTGCTGGTGGGCGTGAGTCACCACGCCCAGCATTCTATGTGGTTACCAGGATCGAACTCGGGACTTTGCGCTTGCGAGGCAGGCGCCGGAACCACTGAGCTAAATCTCCGGCCCTCTAATTTTAGATATTTTAACAAATTCAAAAACAGAACATTCTGAAACCTGATCAACACCCCAGCCACTTCTGTAACAATTTCAATTTCAGTACTCTTATTTCACTCACCTTAACCACCTCTAGGATCCGAACAGCACTAGCAAAATCATTCAATCGTCTGCATGCCCGCAAAGCAGCATCAATGATTTTTGGTTCTGGAACCAGATCATAGCCAACAAGCGTGTTCATCCCTGTCAAATTAAAAAGACCCAGCATGTCACCATGGAATTATCTTCACTTGAACTAAAATGCAGCTGTCTATATTCTTACTCAATTATAGTCACCTGCTGTTATCAATTAAATGAGAATCTCCCTTTATAGATCATAGATGGTTTGATCACCGGGGTAAAGAATTAGACAACAGCATGCAAACTGCAGGGAAAACCTCAATGTTTTCTCAAATCCAAACACTATTTTCATAATAATTAGCAGATTTCTCTTCAGAGAGAATCATTTTCAAATCACATCTTTAACTTTTAACACAGTGTTCATTTTTTTGGATGATTCAAGACAGATTGTATCAGCAAATAATCTCAAATCAGGAAAATGCCTACAGAGAGCTAATGAAGCCCAAACAAGTGCATTAAGGAGCTATTACACAGCAATACCATTGTTTTTTTTTTTTTTTTTTTGCTTTTTGAGACAGGGTCTCGCTTTGTAGTTCAGGCTGGCCCTGAGCTCACTATGGTGCCCAGACAAGCCGCGGCGAACTCAGCAGTCCTCTTGTCTCTGCCTCCCGAGTGCTGGGATGACAGGCGTGAGCCACCACGTCCGGCATTGTGGTACGCGGTGTTGATTGTTGGTGGGCGTGAGTCTCCACGCCCAGCATTATATGTGGTTACCAGGGATCGAACTCAGGTCCTTGCGTGCGCGGCAGGCGCCGGAACCACCGAGCTAACCCTCCGGCCCACAGCAATACCATTGTAAAGAGTATAAACAAACACCCAACTAGAAAAGCACAGTTACTTTCACCTTTGCACAAATGACATGTCATAAACAGGAGACTCTCTAAGTGGGGATGTAGAATGGCTGTCCCCTTCATTACTTCTACTCCAAATACAGCCATTACGTTCCAGCAGAGGAGGTTAAAGCACTCCTTTCTTCAAAGGATACAAGTGAATGAAATGCCAGCATACAGACATATAGACTGGATTCTTGGTCTCAAGACTGAGTTTAGAGCCAGTCTAAAATACAAAATGAGACCTTGTCACCGGGTGTAGTAGCTCATGCCTGTAATCTCAGCACTCCGAGGCAGAGGCAGGATTCCTGTGAGTTCAAGGCTTGCCTGGACTACATAGTGAGCTCAGGACTAGCCTGAACTACAAAGTAGTAAGACCCTGTCTCAAAAAAAAAAAAAAAAAGACCTTGTCTCAAAGAAACAAGCAAACAAAAACTGTGACGCAAAATGTCAATGCTGCATGCTTTAAAATTCTTCACAGGAAACACTACAAAGCTACAAACTTTGCCAGTTGCAAGCTGCATGAAAACTTTACAGGCTACATCTTTTCAAAGTATTTGTTTTCAACAAAGTAGAGGAAACTATTCATATTTACATACCAAAACAGACAAATGTGTTTACATTCTAGTTACCTTTACGCAATTCCCATGCATCTATGTCTGGCTTGTTGAAGTATGTCACCCAGCGTGCATCGAACTCTTCATCTGTCTCATGTGACCCATGGGAATAGCAGCGAGCAGACTGGATAGCTGTGATGGACAGAGACCAGTGACTATGTAGACAGTACTTGATGTATCTTGCCTAATGTATTCAGTTTCTTTGTTGCTGTTGTTTTGGTTGTTTTTGTTTGTTTTGGTACTGTGGCTCAAACTCTGGACCTTATGCTTGCCAGGCAGGTTCTGTGCTGCTGTGCTGCTGAGCTACATTCATGGCCCTGGGGGGTTGTTTTTTGTTTTTGAGACAGGGGCTCCCTTTATGGTTCAGGCCGGAGCTCACTAAATACCCCAGTCAAGCTTGAACTCAGCAATCCTCCTGCCTCTGCCTCCGTAGTGCTGGGGTTACAGGCATGAGCCACCACGCCCAGCCTGGGGGGTTGTTTTTTGAGACAGTCTCACTCTGCACTTAAAATCAGCCTCAAACTCACTATGTAGCCCAGGCTGGCCTCAAACTACAACAATCCTCCTGCCTCAACCTCCTGAGTGCTGGGATTACAGGCGTGTACATTCAGTTTTTTGGGTTTGTTTTTTCCAGTACACTAAGTTCCTGAATAAGGAACATTTGAGTTGCAAACTTTCATAGGTGTACTACATAAGACTTACTCTGTTGGCTCACAAACAAATCTGATTTACAAACAACTCACAGGATGAAACTCATTTGTAAATTAAGGACTTTACCATTTTGGGATTCAACCCAAACTCTGCACTAAACTACACCCCCAGCTCTTTTTTGATGGAGACAGGGTCTCACTAAGGTGCCAAACTACCCAGGTTGGGCTCAAACCTCCTTCCTCAGCCTCTCTCAGTGCTGGGATTATAGCCATGTATTTCTATGTGATCTTAATGCAGAACCAGAGATCGAACTCAGGATGTTGCATTTGCCAGGCAGGTGGCAGTACCACTAAGCGACATCTCCAGCTTATCAATATATATTATGTTGTTGCAGAAAAAAATAATCAACAGGTCAAATGAAATGGATCTTGTATCTGGGATATGTCTTTTTAAATTATTAAGCAAAATAAGCAAGGAGAGGGCTGGGGATAAGCTCAGTGTACCTATACCTGCCTGGTAAGCACAAGGTCCTGAGTTCGATCCCCAGTACTGAAGGGGGGAGAAAAGATAAGCAAGTAGAATACAAAGCATCATATAGATACATCTGTGCTCCACACCCTCTAATGTGTCACTCACTTTAAGCTGGTAACAGTGGTTATCTTTAGGAATGAAAAACTATTTCTTTATATGTTCCCATACTATATGTGCATTTCTGTAACAGCACAGTACTGATTCCTAATTAAAAGTACTGTAGGTTGGGTTGAGCGGCACATGTTTAGTACCAGCTACTTGGCAAACTGAGGCAGGGAGTGTTTGAGCCCAGCAGTTCAAGGTCAGTCTGAGCAGAAAGACCCTGTTTCAAACGAGGTCCACTGTAGTGCTTAGGCAGATTCATAATGTATACTTAACGTATACATAATACTTAATGTATACTCATAATGTGCTTAATACTGACAGATGAATCAAAAACTTTAGCCAAGTGAGTTAGCATACACCTATAACCCTAGCACTGGGGAAGCTGAGGCAGTGGATCATCACAAGCTAGAGACCAGTCTGAGCTATACAGTGAGTTTAAGGCCACCCTGGACTACACAGCAAGACACTGTCTCAAAAAAAAATGGCCGGGGCCGGAGATTTACCTCGGTGGTTCCAGTGCCTGCCTCGCAAAAGCAAGGTATTCAGTTTGATCCCTGGTCACCACATAGAATGCTGGGCGTGGTGGCTCACGCCCACCAGCAATCAATGCCACACACCACAGTGCCGGATGTGGTGGCTCACGCCTGTAATCCCAGCACTCAGGAGGCAGAGGCAGGAGGATTGCTGAGTTTGAGGATTGCTGAGTTTGAGGCTTGCCTGGGCTACATAGTGAGCTCAGGGCCAGCCTGAACTACAAAGTAGACTCTGTCTCAAAAAATAAAAAAAAAATAAAAAAATCTTACACCTGCCATTATTTTCCAAAATTGGGCTTGGCTTTTGCTTAGTGGTAGAGCACAACATAGCATGGATAAGGCCTGAGGTCTCATCCCTAGCACCAAACAAACAAATAAATCTTAATGGATCTTCTATTTATGGGATTTATACATACATGAAACATTCTTTGACTTTAAGTCTTACAAAACCAACACCTTTAATATATAAGAAACCACAATGTTTGCAATAATTTACGAGCCACCTTTTCCAAAGAATAAAGTTACCTTTAACAGAATACTTCACCTCTAAGTAGAAAATCATATACCCACTTAGCAGTTTTTTGCCAAGTTAGATATAGAACTAGCACATGACCCAGTAACACCACTTATGATTACTTGCTCAGGAAGATTAAAGATTCAAGCACATGCCAGGCGTGGTGGTTCACGCCTGTCATCCCAGCACTCGGGAGGCAGAGGCAGGAGGATTGCTGAGTTTGAGGCTTGCTTGGGCTACATAGTGAGCTCAGGGCCAGCCTGAACTACAAAGCAAGACCCTGTCTCAAAAAAAAAAAAAAAAAGATTCAGGGCCAGAGGGTTAGCTCAGTGGTTCCAGCGCCTGCCTCGCAAGAGCAAGGACCTGAGTTCGATCCCCAGTAACCACATATAATGCTGGGCGTGGAGACACACCCACCGACAATCAACACGGCATACCACAATGCCTGAACGTGGTGGCTCACGCCTGTAATCCCAGCACTCGGGAGGTAGAGACAGGAGGATTGCTGAGTTCGCGGTGGTTTGCCTGGGCACCATAGTGAGCTCAGGGCCAGCCTGAACTACAAAGCGAGACCCTGTCTCCAAAAAGCAAAAACAAAAACAAAAACAAAACAAAACAAAAGATTCAAGCACACGTACTTCCTTCCCAGTCTCATACCCACTCCGAAGTGTTATGTGGTAATCAATGTTTTCTACTCACTTCCGGACATGGACTTGACTAGATGATACTAGCTTTGTTTCCTAACTGAAAAGAATGCCGGGGTCCCTGGTGGTCTGGTGGCTAGGATCCTAACTGAAAAGACCTTGATCTCTCTCCTGGACACCAAATTACAACCCAGTTATATGCCAGCGTTTTTTATTTTGAGACAAGGTCAAGTTAAATTGCCCAGGGTGGCCTCAAACTTTCAACCCTTCTGCTTCAGCCTATCCAGTAGCTGGAATTAGAGGCATGCACCATCACCACCAGCATCACTTTCTTCTTCAAGGAAACCATCCAGGCACGTCTCCTACACTTCCATCTCACTGAAGTACAGCACGTTCAGCTAGTGTTCAGGAATGTAGGCCAACTATTTTGGAAAACAATTACTCAATGCTTTTATACAACCAGGAGTCCCAAGGAGAAAAAAAAAAGTAAGCAACCATGAAAAATGGGAACATTCTAAATAGCTATTAATAATAATGCTTTCTGGCATTCAGATGGTGTTATGTTACAAGTTCTGTTTAAATCTGATGACTTTCCTTTTTTTGAGACAGTCTTGCTATGTATCATGTAGTTTGAGCTGGACTTGAACTCATTATGTAGCCCAGGGTGACCTCAAACTCACTGGGATCCCCCTGCCTCAGCTTCTGGAATGATAGGTTTATAGGCGTGTGCTACCACATTAGGCTAATCTCTCAAATATATTCTCTCTTGTTCTTAGATACCCTCATCCTTTTAACTTTCACTTGCCAAAAAATGCTTAATGAAGTCAAGGATTTACCTCAGTGGTTTCAGGTCTGCCTAGTAAGCCAAGGTCCTGAGTTCTCAAATTTGAGTTCGATTCCCAATACCACATACCACAATGTTAGGCATGGTGGGTTACACTTGTAATCTCAGCACTCGGGAGCCAGAAGCAGGAGGATTGCCACAAATTCAAGACTCGATGGGCTATATAGTGAGTTTAGGACCACTGTGAACTACAACGTGAGACCCAGTCTCAAAACACTTAAAAAAAAAAAAAAGCTTAACGAATCTCAACCTTTCATATATAAAAGTGAAATACATAATAAAGCAAATATGCACAGCTTGTGAGCTGGATATCATTGTAGACAAATGATGGACCACATGCAGGATCAAATGCACCATATAGCCTAGGTATACAGTAGGCCAGACTAGCTAGATTTGTGTAGCTAGGTTTGCTCTATGATGTTCACAGGACAACACTCCCTAAATAATTGCATTTATTAGATGTTATATCATTATTAAAAGTGTATCTATATTTAAGCATCTGTACCAGGCAAGTTGCTAATAATCATACTATCTCATTTAAACCTCACAACTACCGAAAATTAATCTGATTTTAGAGGCAACTGAAGCTTAAGTAACATGTTTAAGGACACACAAAAACTAACTTGTAGTCAACAGTGCCTCCTTGTGGCAAATAATTAGCTATGTGAGATAAACACATAGCTAAAACAATTAGCTATGTGAGATAAATATATCATTTTTAATTTTATCCGGGAGAGTAAATAGAATTCTTGGAAGATACATCACTAAATGAACAAGAATATTACACACTACAATACACTTTGTCCCTTGGGAAATATGTCAAGAATTTCTCAAAACCGCTATAAAACATAGGAGAAATTTGTTTTAGGGCTTTTTTTGTTGTTGTTGTTTCACAGTACTGGTTATTAAACCTTTGCACTGAGCTACATTCACCCTTCATACTCAGCTACACTCCCATCTCTTTCTAAAGTTTTTTTCTGAAGCCGATATGGTAGCTCTCACCTGTAATCCCAGCACTTGGGAGGCAGAGACACAGGCATGGTCTCACAAGGTCACAGAGTTAACCAGGCTGAGTTCCAACTTGCGATCTTACTTCCAATCTCTCAGAATGCTGGAATTACAGTTGTGAACCACCTCTCCCAGTTTAGGAATTGAAAAATTTCCTAAAATATTGTTTATATAAAATATGAGTCTTGGGCTGGAGGGTTGGCTCAGTGGTTCCGGCGCCTACCTTGCAAGCGCAAGGTCCTGAGTTCGATCCCAGGTAACCACATACAATGCTGGGCGTGGAGACTCACGCCCACCAGCAATCAATACCACATACCACAGTGCCAGGCGTGGTGGCTCACGCCTGTCTCCCAGCACTCGGGAGGCAGAGGCAGGAGGATTGCTGAGTTCCAGGCTTGCCTGGACTACATAGTGAGCTCAGAGCCAGCCTGAACTACAAAGCGAGACCCTGTCTCAAAAAGAAGAAAAAAAAAATGAGTCTTTACAACAAAGAAAGCCTGGTGACCCAGACCTGTAATCCCCCAAGAGCCACAGGTCAGAGCATTACAATTAAAACACACAGAAAAAACAACACAAGAGCAGGGTATGGTCATGCACACCTGTAGTCCCAGCACTGCAGAGGCTGAGGCAGGAGGACTAATGTGAATTTGAACCCAACTTGGGATGTACAGTGAATTCAAAAACAGACTAAACTACATGGAGAGCCCCTGCCTCAAAACAAAACAAAACACCTCTAAGATGGGTCACACCAGACAATTATAGATAAGAAACAGGAAATGGTTCCATCACTAATAAAGAAATCAGTTGGCAAGGTAAGCCTGTCTTCTGTATAAAATAATCTCCATGGTTTCTACAGTGCATTCTAGATTTATGGTTCTGCGATACAGTATAAAAGATAAAGTCCAAATTAAATGGAGCCAAAAATATTCTTCCGGTTCTAAAGTACCGAGTTAAAATCTTAAAACAGTCACCGTTGTTCCTTTTTGAGTTAATGTTAAAATATGCATGCACAGAACCTGGGTTTCATAATGCAGCATACACTACCACCATGGGCCAAGCTAAGCGCAGTGACTATGGTTCTAAGTACAGTGCTGAACACAAAAAAATCCCAGAACACACAAGGGGAAGGGGAAGGGGAAATAAAAGACAAGAGCTAGCAACACTTCGCCTGCAAATACCAGACCCCAAATTTGAAGAAGGTGAGGGAAATCAAAAAGCTTTCCCTTATATATACAGAACCCAAGACTCCTGGGTGTACGGCGTACAAGATTCGTGAAAGTAATATGGTCAGAACACCCGCCAGCATCAGGCTCCCTGACCGCAGGCAAACAGCGACACAAGTCGAGCCATTTTAAACGTGGAGGAATCAGGAATTAGCCCCTAAGATGACCAGGGCTGTGAAGATGACAGCGCTAGAAGACCTGGCCGGTCACTGTCCGGCACCTCACACGGAAGCTCATGTCCTCGAGAACCCGGAGGGGGGGTGGAGGGCGCTCAATGTCACCTTCGCCAGAGCGCCACGGTCAGGTGGCCCGGGGTCAGCGCCGGGTCGCGGTCCTGGCCTGAAGGTCGAGGCAGTACTGAGCCTCACCGCGGTCCCCACGGCGCGGGCAGCCCTGACCCCGCCGCCCACCGCCAGGCCCGGGCTAGGCCGCCGGGAGCCTGCCCTCGAGTGGTGGCGGGGCCGGGTCACAGCAAGGACATGCGGGTAGGACCTTACCGGCGACGGGGCTGGGGGCCGCGGGAGACTGTAGGAGGCCACGGGGCACAGCACGGGCGGCGGCTGCTACCGCGCAGCGGCGGAGAGCGGCGCCCAGCATGACAGCGATGGCGGCGCACGGGCTAGGGTTCCAGAGAAGCCGGTACGAACTCGTGGGCAGCTTCGGGCGCGCGGGGGCCGGACACACGCACGACGCACGGGGCGTACCAGAGGCGGAGCGCGCAACCACGCCCACTGCAGCGATTTGCCTCCAAGGAGCAGTACAGAGAGGCCGGCGGTGGACTACGGTGGTTCGATTAGGACAAATAGTCTGCTCCGCGTTCTGCCCTTCCTCTGTATGGATGCCCTAGGGAGCATAGTGGAACAAGGATGGAAGGCGGGTTGAGGACTAGCAATGGACGGTGTAAGGGTTCGAATCCGACTCAGGGAAGACTCTCGTCACAAAACGGAAGTAACAGCAATAACAGCGACGAATTAGAGGGAAAGAGTGGTGGGAAAGAAGAGGTTAAAAAGAATTAAAATGCGCCAAATGTCGTGGCCCAAATCTATCATCCCAGTCAGTACTCAAGAGGTTCAGGCAGAGGATCGCTGCGAGAGTTCTAGGTCACCTGGGCTGGTGAATTCAAGACCAGCATGAAGTGTATAGCCAGAACCTGTCTCAACCCCTCAAAAAAAAAGAATTAAGATGTGGTATGTACATGTACCAATACCCTATGATGAACATAATCATGATGTACTGCAGTTACTAATGAAAATAAAAAATTTTAAACACGACAAATTATACTAAAAATAATTTCACCCTTCCTCCTTCTTTGACACTAAAACAGCTGCTAAATAACCTCTCATATGCTAGGGGTCTTAGTAGAAACAATTCTTTTTTTTTTTTTTTTTGAGACAGGGGTCTCGCTTTGGAGTTCAGGCTGGCTCTGAGCTCACTATGTAGCCCAGGCAAGCCTCAAACTCAGCAATCCTCCTGTCTCTGCCTCCCGAGTGCTGGGATGACAGGCGTGAGCCACCATGCCTGGCACTGTGGTATGTGGTATTGATTGCTGGTGGGCGTGAATCTCCACGCCCAGCATTGTATGTAGTTACCGGGGATCAAACTGAAGACCTTGCGCTTGCGAGGCAGGCGCCGGAACCACTGAGCTAACAACCCTCCGTCCCCTAAAAACAATTCTTATAAAACAACAAGCATAAAACACAAATCCAACTATTTCCTTCTGCACAACAGAAACAGACCCAAACATTAGGTTGCTGAGCTGGGGATTTAGCTCAGTGGTTCTGGCACCTGCCTTACATGCCCAGGATCCTAAGTTTGACCTCCAGTTAAAAAAAAAAAAAAATTAGGCGGGCCAGAGGTTTAGCTCAGTGGTTCCAGTGCCTGCCTTGCAAGCTCAATGTCCTGAGTTCGATCTCCGGTAACCACATACAACAATGCTGGGCGTGGAGATTCACGCCCACCAGCAATCAGTACCACATACCACATACCACAGTACCGGGCATGGTGGCTCACGCCTGTAATCCCAGCCCTCGGGAGGCAGGGACAGGAGGATTGCTAAATTCGAGGTTTGCCTGGGCTACATAGTGACCTCAGGGAGAGCCTGAACTACAAAGCGAGACCCTGTCTCAAAAAAAAAAAAAAAATAATAGGCGCAGGGCCTGTTGGTTCATGTCTGTAATCCCAGCTCTCAGGAGTCAGGAGTATAGTCCTGAGTTTGAGGCTAGTAAATTTAGAACTGACCTGAACTACAAAGTAAGACTCTGTCTCAAAAAAATAAAATAAGAGAGGGTTGGAGAGGGCCGGAGTGTTAGCTCAGTGGTTCCGGCACCTGCCTTGCAAGCGCAAAGACCTGAGTTCGATCCCCGGTAACCACATATAATGCTGGGCGTGGTGGCTCACGCCTGTAATCCCAGCACTCGGGAGGCAGAGAC
>PVIC010049842.1:0-13003 GCA_004025085.1 Thryonomys swinderianus | reverse complement strand
CACTTTAAAAAAGCTCAGAGAGGGCCGGAGGGTTAGCTCAGTGGTTCCGGTGCCTGCCTTGCAAACGCAAGGACCTGAGTTCGATCCCGGATAACCACATATAATGCTGGGTGTGGAGACACGCCCACCAACAATCAACACCGCATACCACAGTGCGGACGTGGTGGCTCACGCCTGTAATCCCAGCACTCAGGAGGCAGAGACAGGAGGATTGCTGAGTTCGCGGCGGCTTACCTGGGCAACATAGTGAGCTCAGGGCCAGCCTGAACTACAAAGCGAGACCCTGTCTCAAAAAAAAAAAAAAAAAAAAAAAAAAAAAAAAAAAAAAAAAAAAAAAAAAAAAAAAAAAAAAAAAAAAAAAAAAGCTCAGAGAGTTGTGCTTTGCATCCAAGCTGCTCTCCTCTTGATAATAATAACAATCGAGTTTCTTTTTCACAGGAGGGAAGGGGGTGGGGAGCGACGCAGCCTAAGAGGATTTTATCTGGGAGCTGTGACTGCCACCTGGTGGATGATCTTAGCTGAGCAACTAAAAAGCTAGTTCAGTTCATTTCTTCTTGCTTTGCTGACCTCTGGGAGAAACAGTGGAGGGAAAGAGGAAACTACGGTATGTGCAATAAATATTACGATGAAGACAGCCTGGAGTAGAGGTTAAGGTTCTGGAGCCTCGCTGCCTTTGTGATTCTGGAACTTTCTGTCTATGCTTTGGCTAAGGTCCTGTTGTCCTCATCTGCAAAATGGGGCTGATGACAGTCCCTACTTCATACAATAGAAGTACAGTAGTCCCCTCTTGCATTGGTTTTAGTTACTGCTGGACAACCCTAGACCACGAATATTAAATGGAAACTTCCATAAATAAATAATCTATACGTTTTCAAATCATGCACCATCTTGGTTAGTCTGATGAAATCTTGTGTTAATGTTGCTCTGTTTCACCCAGGACACATGCTTTTGTGCAGTGTTTCCTTGTTGTTCCCCTGCTCTCTTTAGGTGGCAACTTTTTTAGTATCAGATTTCTGTAGTCTTGAAGGACTTGAGTTCAAGTGACTCATATTTTACTTAAGAATGGTCTAAAAGTACAAGGTTAGTGATGCCAGAAATTCAGATGTCTCTAAGAGAAGCCATAAAGGTGCAAGAAGCAAAAAGAAGCAAAAAGGTGCAAGCCTACCATAGTGTGCACATCTAGGAAAAAAATACATATATGCATACAAAACTGCATCTATATTGTATACATATATAAATACACAATACATGTATAGAGTACTATTCTAGGGATCAGTACTATTCTAGGTTTCAGGCATCCATTGAAGATCTTAGAAATCTCCTGTGAATAAAGGGGGACTACTGTACCTGTCTCATACAGTGTGAGAGTTAAATGAACTAGCCTATAATAAATACTTAACACAGAGCCAACTCACACAAAGTATTCAGTGGAGGTTAGTTGGTGATAATGAGATAAAAATGGGGCCATGCTGAACTTTGGGCCTACCATGTGCCAGCTGCCCTGTTGCACACTAAAATGATACACTAGTGAACAAAAAATATCATTTTTTTATCTCATCAAGGTCATTACCAGGTGAGGGGGACAGACATGAACAAGTCAATACATGAATGAAGAACAAAACATATTGACCACCTCCTCATTGTGTCCTAGCTGGGGAGGTAGAGCTATTGACGTGCTATTATAATTTAAATTTTTTTCTTTTTTGCGATATTATAATTTAATATAATAAAGCTGATTTGGGATGTTCTCAGGATCCTCTGGAGGAAGGGCATACTTTGGGAGAAAAGGGCTGATAACAGAATTATGAAGGATGAGGCAAGGAAAGTCAGTTGAGGTTAGGAAAGTGAGCTGGAGCAGGTGAAATGGCCTTAGCAATGGCCCCTAAATGAGATGAGACTGAAGGCTGTTGAGTAAATAAAACAAGTTTGGTGCATTTTGAGGCTAGAGGCACGGGTGAGAGAAAACTGAAAAGGCAGGCATGGGCCAGATCCCTCAGAGGACTGCACTGTATTCTCACAGCAGTGGGAAGTCATGGAAGAAACAACCTAAGTTTCAAAAGTGGAGACTGACTATGCAATGTCCTTGGGAGGAATGAGGCTACACACTCCAGTGCTGAGGGCTGACACTGGCTCTCAGTGGTAGATGAGCCAACAGGTCTTCTTTACCTTTTATCAGAAAACTAGAGTCAAAGAAAGCTAGGGAAAACTGACTTGGAAAAGCTGGTGCCTTCTCTTAGAAAAACAGTGAAAGTCAAAAGTAGTTGCTTTTGAAATAGCACCAAGAAGGTTGAATGGTGAGTGGGGGAAGATAGTTCTTAAAGGTCAGGTAAAAATCATGGTCTCAAAAGAAAGAAGAAGCTTTCTCCATGTAGAGTGGGGTTTCTACAGTAGAACCATGAAGAATTCTGCGTGACTTAGAACAGAGAAACAGCTGGGTGGATAGAGACTCAGTTGGAGTTGGGACAGTTATATTCACCTGCCTTTGTAAGTCTCTAGTCTGACGACTTCCCTCTCTAGCAGCTTGGACAGAGCAGAGAAAGCCACAGTGCCTGCCTTGATGATACCAAAAGCATTGATCAGTCTCCTAAGAATGGACAGTGATGAGCTTTGTGTGGAGATGGGTGAGGTTTTGTGAGGGGAAAGCATGAGATCTGGAAGGTGTGACAGTGGTTAGAGTGTGTGGAAGGTAGCAGAGCTGGGAAGACAGGAAGAATGAAGAAAATAGGACCGTGCTATTTGCAAAGGTCTAGTGTGAAAGAGGGTCCTCATAGGACTTTTACCTTTGCATGCTTCTGCATTTACTCTTTTGTATCTGATCATGTGTGGCATGCCTGAGTGTGTCAGGCACCATAAAAGGTACCTGAGTATATACTGTGGGAATGAAAAGGTCAAGGCCCTTGCTTTACTGTGGCAATAGTGCTGGTCATGGGGCAGGGGTAGGGTTAGGTTAGATGAACAATCCATCGAATAAGAGAGGTTGTTTCAGACTTAGAGTCAACACATGAGGGAGGACCAAGGATAGAGTGAAGTCCAAGGTGGCTGCTTGCGGAGGGGCCTTGGGACTGAGATCTGACTGGTGAGAAGGAGCTGACTGCATGGACTTTGTCCACCAGGTTCTCTTGTCACGTGTCAGACATCCTATCTAGCAACCATCCACACCAACTGCTCTTGGAGCTCAGTGTAGGTGCCAAGCAACTGCAGAGTGAAATAGTTCTGTGTTGCTCCACACAGCCAGGCTAAAACAGACTCTTGAAGTAGTATGGTTTTGGTCTTGTGGGTGGTCCTTTGTACTTCTTCTATTCCTGGTCTTCTGCCAAGGATGAACTACTTTGTATCAGATTTGTTGCCTCTCTTACTAAGATAAAATAAAGCACTGGATTCCAAAGGAAGAAAATTCAAAAGAATTAGAGAGCTACTGGAGCAGGTCAACACTTCAAAAGAAGAAAAGCTCTGAGGTGACTCAGTGTTCAACATAAGCTGTCCAACCCACTCAGACATCGACTGATGTGGAGGTAGCTGCCTAACAGCTAATAAGTTGAGCAGAGACATGTCTATCTAGGTCTTCTCCCCATTTCTAATGAGGTTGCTTGTGGTGTTTTTGAGGTCTTACTCAAATAGATAATCGTACCCTATAAATCTGTTCAATTATTATAGGCCAACCAAAAAATAAAACTTTAAATGAAGTTGGGTAGAGCTTTAGGTGCTTCATGGGGCTCAAGATAAGCTCAAGGGTAGTCAAACAAGGCCCTAGGTGATACTCTAGACTTTGGGGACACCTGTAGGAATAGGGGAAGCACAGAGAACCACCCAAAAGACCAAAGCTACTGTACCTTGAGAGCCTATAGGCTAAAGAGCAAGAACAAAGAAGATACATGCCAGCCTTAATGGACAGAGCACAGCCATAAATAGGCCTGATCCCTGATAGATTAAGATGAACTTCCCTTCCTTACTACCTGCAAGAAACAAAAGTAAAGATCCCCAAATACTCTACTCTTTTGCATTTGCTAAAAATTTCACAGCACAACAGTATACAAATTTCAATGCATATTACACAAGGGTAATTTTTTCCCCAGGTATTAGGATACTGAAAATTCTGATTGGTATTCTAGAATACATTCTGAAGAAATTCTGTAGAATAAAATTCATCAGAATAGAAGCAAGATTCCAGAATTGAAAAATGTAAGTAGAATTAAGAACATAAAGCTAGATATAATTGCACATGTCTATAACCTCAGCACTTGGGAGGCTGAAGCAGAAGGATCATGATTTCAAGACCAGCCTGGGCAACACAGTGTCTATTGCACAATAAAATAGCAGAGCTGGGGATGAAGCTGAGTGGTGCTTCACCTGCCTTTACAGTGAAAGGTCCTCAGTTTGATCCCAGTACTGCAAAAACAAACAAACTAACAAAAAAACCCACAACATAATAAAGAAGTTTGTGTGGTTTAGCTTTCTGCTGTTCTTATCAAGTACCTGGAGCAATTAATTTATAGAAAATGTTTTAGTTTACAGTTTTGCATGTTTCAGTCCACGATTAGTTGGCTGTGTTGCTTTTGGGCTGGTGTTGAGGCCGTACAGCATAGGAATATGTGGCAGAGCAAAGCTGCTCATCCAAGATTGGAACATGGAAAAGAGAAAGAAGAGGGACAGGGACTAGGGTTCCCCAATACTCTTTAAGGACTCCACTTCCTAAGGGTGCCACACCTTCCATTAGTAACAGTCTGGAGATGAGCCACATATAGACCTCTGGGGAACATTCCAGATCCAAACTTTAAAAAGGGTTAGATAGCTTTGAAGTTGAGTGAACTAGTTCACAAATCAGTAGAAAACAGCAAAATAGAAGCATTAAGAGAATGGCACAAGAGATACATGGAGTCGAGTAAAAGGATTTAACATATGGGTAGTGGAAATTCAAAAAAGAGAAAGATGGCAGCAGAAGCAATAAATGAATAAATAATGGTCTAGAACTATCCAAAACTGACAAAATTTATCAAGATGTACATTCAAAAATTACCATGAAACTCAAGCAATGAAAAGAAAATCATATTTGCCCCATTTTACTAAAACTGCTGAAAAGCAAAGACAAAAAGTAAATCTGGCAAAGAAGGAAAAAATGCATTTCTTTTAATGGGGCAGTAATATGATTGGCAATTTACTTCTCAAAGAAACACAGATGGTTCCCAACTTAAATATCTGCATTTACCATTTTGCAAATTTTTTTTTTTTTTTGCTTTTTGCTTTTTTGAGACAGGGTCTCGCTTTGTAGTTCAGGCTGGCCCTGAGCTCATTATGGTGCCCAGGCAAGCCGCCGCGAACTCAGCAATCCTCCTGTCTCTGCCATTTTGCAATTTTAAATGGTGCAAAATTAATAGGCATTCAGGAGAAATTACTTTGAACTTCAGTCTTCTCTCAGGATAGAGATATGTCTGATACAGTATTTTTAATAGTACAGCACATGTCTGTGGTATATAATGTTTATATTCTTTGTAGGGAATTGGTATATTTACATAATACAGCTTCATCTCTTTTAAAATCCTCTTTCTTTCATCCCTCCTCCATCTATTTCTTGATCCCCTTCTTTTTTTTGTGCACTTGTCTGCAATACATGCTTACATTCATTGTGTATGGAGTTGGTACATATACATAACATCTCTTAATTACTTTTTTTATCCCTTTTCTCTCTCTTCCATGCCATACCACCATTTCTTGTTCTCATTCTCATCTGAGAAAGATTTATCTCCCTGCTCCCTATTATCTATCTTTTATTTTGCTATTTATACTTTAGGTTTCTCATATAAGACACATCATATGATATTTAAGCTTGTGTGTCTATTTCCCTTAACATGAGGGTCTCTAGGATTAACATATAGCTCCATCAGCTACAAAATCACAAGATAAACAATGGATAGTCTGAAGCACACTGTATCATTAGGCAATGATATTCAGTCAGATATAAACTATGACATGCATTTTGACTCATGGTATTTTCAACTTGCAATAGGCTTAGCAGGGTATAACTCCATCATAAGTCAAGAAGTATCTGTTCCAGGAAGCAGAAAACAATAGAATGTCTTCAAGGTGTTCGAAGAAAATAGTATCAACCTTAAAGTTAAGACACAGCAAAAATATTTCTTCAAAATTTAGTTTAAAATATGTGTTGGACAAAAACTAAGAGACTTAATCATCAGTAGAATAATACCAAAGTCAAAACTGGTATATTAATCATTTCTCTGTAGTTGGGAAAAATACCTGAGATAAACAATTTACAAGGAGGAAGCATTTATTTTGGCTCATGATTACAGAGATTTCAATACATGGTTGCTTGATGGGCCTACTGTTTTGGACCGATGGTGAGACAGAGAACCACAGTGGGAAGCACAGTGTAGCACGCAGCTGTTCTCATGGTGGCCAGGAGGCAGAGAGAGAGTGAGGAGGGACAGAGGTCCTACTATCCCCTTTAAGGATATGTCTCCAAAGACCAACCTTCTTTCCTTTCAGTAGGCTCTATGTCCTAAATATTCTACTGTCTCCCAATAGCACTATAGGCTGGCAAACAAGCTGTTAGTGTATCACCTTTAGGGGACATTATGATCAAAACTACAAAACACAGTACTTTAGATAGAGGGCATATGATCTCATTTAGGGGCTTGAATATGTAATAATTAGTGAAAATCAATGGAAAGGGGTAACATGTCAGTAAACCCAAATAAATACTGATGGTATGAAATAATAGTAATATTAATGTCTCATTGTACTTAAAATATCCTACAGAATTACAAGAAAAGTTCTTGATTACAATGCCTGATTACAGTGGACATCATAAACAAAGATGAAGATGAATTTAAGACAAGAGAATTAAAAAGAAACCATGAAACACTAACAAAAAGAACCATGATTAGAGATAAAAAGAATGATATCTTAAAGATGAAAGGATCAAATTATATACTAGAACATATAGTATTTCTAAATGTGTGGGCACTGAGCATCATTAAAAACATAAAGCAAATATGGACAAAACTAAAGAAATAAATTCATTAGTAGTGGGACATTTTTAGCATACCTCTTTCAGCAACTGATGGAATAAATTGACCTAATTTAACTGACAGTAAAAAACAGATTCTTCCAAGTCAGTAAATATATGTCGATTAAAAAAAATGCCTAAGGCTGGGAATGTAGCTGAATAGGAGAGTGTTTTCTCTACCATGTTCAAGAAACTGAATTTGAACCCTAGCACTAATATATATTTTCTAGGTATCTTCCTGAAAAAGGTATAATATCATTTGTGATACATGCATACCCATCTTTATAGCAGTACTACTCATAATAGATAATCTTGAAAGTATGCTATATGTCCATCAACAGATGAATGGATAAAGAAAATGCTGCATTTACACATAATGGAATACTATTCTACTACACAGGATAAATTTGAGTCACTTGTAAGAAAATGAATGGATTTGAGATCACAATGTTAAGTGAACTAAGTCAGACACACAAGCTTAAATATTGCATGGTTTCTTTTTGTTGTTGGTTTCTTTTGAGATGGTCTCACTTTGTAGTTCAGGCTGGCTCTGAGCTCACTGTGTAGGCCAGGCAAGCCTCAAACTCAGCAATCCTCCTGCCTCTGCCTCCCGAGTGTTGGGATTACAGGTGTGAGCCACTTACTCCCAGCACTGTGGTATGTGGTACTGATTGCTGGTGGGCGTGAGTCACCACATCCAGTATTCTGGTGTGTGGTTACCAGGGATCTAACCAGGGACCTTGTACTTGTTAGGCAGGCACCAGAACTACTGAGCTAAATTTCCTGCCCTGCATGGTTTCTTTTATATGAGAAATTTAAAGCATAAATAATTTAAAGAGCACAATGAAAGATAGACACTAAGTAGAAGGAAGATAGATTATATGCAAATGAGAAGGTACCAATAAATGGAAGGAGAAAGGAAGAGAAGAGAGGGGGAAATAAAAAGAATTAAAATGCATTATGCTATTATTGACAATATATAAAGAACTCAAACAGATCAGCCTCCCCAAGTTTAAAGACCCAATTCAAAAATGGGCAACTGAAATGAACAGACACGTCTCAGAGGCAGAAGTCAAAGCAGCCAAGAAACATATGAAGAAATGCTCAACATCACTGGTCATTCGAGAGATGCAAATGAAAACAACATTGAGATTTCATCTCACTCCACAAAGAATGGCTGCAATCACAAAATCAACCAATGATAAATGCTGGCGTGGCTGTGGGGAGAAAGGAACCCTTCTCCACTGTTGGTGGGATTGCAGACTTGTACAATCATTGTAGAGATCTGTGTGGAGATTCCTCAGAAAACTAGGACTAGGGGTCCCACTTGACCCTGCTATCCCCCTGCTAGGAATATACCCAAAAGAATTTAAAAACCCACATTGGAAAGAGAGATGTACACCCTTGTTCATAGCAGCTCAGTTCGTGATAGCTCAATCTTGGAAACAACCCAAATGCCCATCAACTGGAGAATGGATAAAGAAGATGTGGTTTTTTTAATAAAATGGAGTATTACTCTGCCATAAAGAATGACAAGATCGATCCATTTAGGTGCAAATGGAGACACCTGGAGGATATACTAATAAGTGAAATCAATAGATCACAGGTAGACAATTTCCAGATCTTCTCTTTGGCATGAACACCTACAGATGCAAATGAGCTCTAGAAAGTAGGACAGCTTTTATAGAGTGGAATATTTCTATAGGAAACTTGGTGTGGGAATGTGATGAGGGGAAGGAATAAATATGATATAGAAAGAAAATAAAAGAGCATGTATAAAGGGGGGAGGAGGTGTGGGTGGGTAGGGATATAGGTTAAAAATGAGAATTAACTTGTGTCATATACTGGTACAAATTCCCCAATGTTACATGTGATTTTGAGATGTATATAAATTGTACCAATAAAGAATTCAATTAAAAAATGCATTATGAACATGTACCAACTGCCCATGATGAATATAATCAGTATGTACTCTAAACATGTATGTATGGATAAAGATAAAAATTAAAAAATAGTAACAAAAATCCCCCAGTGTGTGTTATGGACCACTATGAAATTAGGCTAAAAATAGCAAAAACCTCTCCTCAACAAAACCTTGCACAAATCTAGACAGATCCTAAATATTTGAAAATTGAACAGACTTACACCCATAGGTCTAATAAAAAATTCTAACTAAAATCAGAGAATACTTAATGAAAATATAATATACAAAAGTTGTAGGATGCAGCTAAAGCTATATGGTCAGAGGAAAATGTATAGCTTTACACACATTATTGGAAAAGAAGGCTTAAATAGGGTCTAAGTATCCCTACAAGGAAACTATTAAAAAAACTATAAAAAATAAAAGTCAACAAAATCAAAGGTTGATTCTTTGAGGATGTCAGTATAATTCACAACCTTCTATTGAAACTGAAACAGAAAAAAAGAAACGCATAAATTATCAACATAAGGAGTTAAAATAGTATATCAGTGTTTCTAAAGACAGTATAAAGATAGAAGCAAATTTGAACATTTTTTTGCCTTCAAGTTTAAAAGATAGAGAAAATTTGCTAAGTCCTAGAATACTACTTATTGCAACTGATCCCAAAACTGAAAATCTTAATAATGTAATTATGGAAAACTTGTCACAAAGAAAGCTTCATGGCTAGACATCTTTGTCAGTGAACTCTACCAAATACATGAAGGAGAGATTCTAAGGTATTTTCACCCATGATCAGAAAAGTAAACAAAACATTAACAGATCAAATCCAGATACCTATCAAATCCAAAGAATGTTATTAGTAAGTAGGATTTATTACATGTTTATCATATTATGACAAATACATGTATATATTATGTATTTTCATATAAATTTTGTTTTTCTACAGTTCTTAGGCTCGTAACTCCCTCCCCAAGGCAGACCAGAGTAATTAGATTTTTTCTCAAGACTCTTTTGAGCTAGCCACAAAAAAGTTCTCTGACTTGTTCTTGTTTGATAGTAGGCTCATTCCACAGGGGTCCTGCCCCATCCCCTGGAGGAAGGAGGTTGCATAGGCCTTGCTAATTGATCTTTCTCAGTCTATCAGCATTTGATTACACCCTTCCTGTCCACTCATATTTCCATACAGTTCTCCATGCTAAAATCACACTTATAACATGAAATCTTGACCCCAAAGGAACAGGGTTTTGAGTTTCCAAAGAGTGGTGCTCCTGGAAAGGGCATTTAAGTTTGGCAGCCCTCTCAAATATCTTGCCTTGTGCATCTCTAGCTTTCGTAGTTTCTTTTGTAATAAATCAGTCAATATTCTATGTGTTCTGTGAGCTGCTCTGCCAAGTTAAACTCAAGGACGAGTTATAAGAACCTTAACTTTCAGCTGGTCAGTCAAGAGCACAGTGCATGACTGGCATCAAAAGTGTGTGTGTGTGTGTCCCTCCATCTCTGTCTGTCTGCATTGGAGCAAATTTTGAGATTAGACCTTTAATCTGTGGGTTCTGACATTATCTCCAGGTAAGCAGTATTATAACTTAAGTGGACTAGACACCAATTGGTGTTTGCTACAGAATTGCTTGCCTACTGGTGGGGAGAAATTTTCACATCTTTTTAGATCACAGACATCTTTTGTGTTGCTTGTTATGAGAAAACAGATAAAACTAGACACAACTTTTTTTCCCCAACTCATTAGAAAAGTTGGCTTAACAATAAATATAAATCAATGTAATTCATATGCACAGAAAAAGTAAAATCATATAATTATCTTAATAGATTCAGCAAAAGCAATGGATAAAACTTACCTGTTTAGTGTTAAAAGTTCATGGCAAAGGGCCAGAGATTTAGTTCAGTGGTTCCAGCGCCTGCCTAGCAAGTGCAAGGTCCCTGGTTTGATCCCCATTAACCACATACCACAATACTGGGCGTGATGACTCATGCCCACCAGCAATCAATACCACATACCACAATGCCAGGCGTGGTCGCTCACGCCTGTAATATCAGCACTTGGGTGGCAGAGGCAGGAGGATTGCTGAGTTCCAGGCTTGCCTGGGCTACATAGTGAACTCAGGGCCAGCCTGAACTACAAAACGAGATCCTGTCTAGAAAAAAAAAAAAAAAAAGAAAGAAAAAAGAAATCATGGCAAAGCATGACTTAAGGGGAACTTAGTGTGACAAAAAATATGACAAAACTAATCCTGTGGCAAATATACTTAATTGTGTAATACTGAAACTTTTAATCAGAAGAGAAAAATGTTTGCTATCATCATTATATTGATGTCTTTGCCAGAGTAATAGGATGTTTATATGAAAAAATTAATTAATATTTACCCCTCTATATCATATTATTTATAAAAATCAGTTTCAGGTATATTGGAAATTTAAATGTGAAAATAAAGCAGTAACACTTGTAGAAGACAAAAGAGGGAGATTTCCTGAAATAGGTAAAGATTTATCAAACCAAATATGAAAATCACAATTCTACAGAGAAAAGGTTGATATATTGGGCTGCATTAAACTTACAAACTTTTATTTACCAAATGTCCTTAGAGAGTGAATCATAATTTTAAAAGAATTTGCAATATATATATATATATATATATAATAAAGAAAGAATACTTCTTAATGAGAACAGTATGAGAGCCTCAAAAGACAAGAGTTCTAATAGATTCAAACACAAAAAATGTTATCCAAATGTTCAAAGACTACGACTTCATTGGTCATAAAGCAAATACAAGTTACTATAATGCAATATTGTGATAATTAACATAGAATCATATGGTTAGGCCTCAGTATCCCAATTTGTTCAAACATTATTTTATGTTTCTGTGAAGGTATATTTTAGATGATATTAAGATGATCTACTAATAAGATATTACTACTAATGATCTACTAATAAGATATTAAGATGATCTACTAATCCAGTAGACTGAGTAGAACATACTACCTTCCATAATTGGGGTGGTGGGACACCCATCTAACCACTTGAAGACCTTATAGAAAAAAGACTGATCTCATGGAAAGAAGGGGGAGTTCTGTCAATAGATGACTTTCAGATTGGAAGTGCAGCTTCAAGTTTTTCCCTGGATGTCTGTGTAACCTGAAGTCAGAAGTCAGTTTCTCTGTTTCTTAAACAGATATACCCCTTATTGTTTCTGTTTCACTAATACACAATATCAAAATAGCTCAAATTAGGAAGACTGATAATGTTAAATAGTGGTGAATATGTGAAGTAATGCTTACACTCTGCTACTGGGAGTGTAAATCGGTATAACCATTTTGAATGTTGTTTTACCAGAAGCTACTAAAACTGAACATAGGAATACTCTAGGTCATCGGAGGTAAACCAATGGCATGTGTGCCACAGCAAGCTGTTAGTATACTGAAAACTCTAAGAGGTGTGCCTTTACTGCTCTACATAATTCCATATTAAAGTATACACCATATAATTTATATCACACAAAAGATATCTGTTCCTATGACATATGTTCCTATGCATTATTAATAATGGTCCAAATTGGAAACAACCAAATGTTCATTACCAGTGGAATGGATGAATAGTGCTATAGTCAAATGATATACAAACTCATACAGTACTGTCTCAGATACAACTTCAGTGAAAGAAATAAAACTCACTGGGCAAATCTAACTAATGATGCTTGAAATTAGGAAAGAGGAGGGGCAAGAGATGGGAAGTGGTTCTGCATTGCACCATTTCTCAACATTACTTGGGTATACCAACTATATGAAAATTCATCCATATTGTTCATCCTTGTGTAATTTGCAACATATAATCTAATAATCTAGATGTATTTATAAAGTATTTCCCTGTCATTATCTGTTACTTGGGGATGTCACTCCACATTTCGTTAACTCCAGTTTTCCTATAATAAATGTTACTTGACTTATAGAGTTGATCAATAGAAAAGCTATTTATAAAGTTTCAATTGTAAATTACAATATGTTCCTCACAGGGTATGTGCTGAATAAATAGACAATAAAAGTTAAGTCAAAGG
>PVIC010049841.1:0-13010 GCA_004025085.1 Thryonomys swinderianus | reverse complement strand
TTACAGGCATGAGCCACCACGTCCGGCATTGTGGTATGCAGTGTTGATTGTTGGTGGGCGTGAGTCACCATGCCCAGCATTATATGTGGTTACCGGGGATCGAACTCAGGACCTTGAGCTTGCGAGGCAGGCGCCGGAACCACTGAGCTAACCCTCCGGCCCTGAAACAGAAATTCTTGTGGCTCAGGGATCATGCTAAGCTCTTTCTTTAAGAGAGAGAGAGAGAGAGACAGAGACAGAGACAGAGACAGAGGCAGAGAGAGACAGAGAGACAAAGAGACAGAGAGAGAGACAGAGACAGAGAAAGACAGAGAGACAGAGACAGAGAAAGAGAGAGAGAGACAGAGAGAGACAGAGAGAGAGAGAGAGAGAGAGAATAAAAGAAAAAAAGTTGCAATCCCAAACCTGAGATTCTGATTCAGGTCTTTCTTGACACTGTCATAATTCCTTTTAAGCTTCAACACTGTGCTCTCCTGTGGACCTCATGGAAATAATGCACAAGATATTTCTTTTGGAAATATATCTCAATATCCTTTTTAGAAGATGGAATTTGCTCAGTTTGAAATGAATACAAGGGAATGTAACCATTAAAATCTTAGAGCCATGTAAAATAAATTTAGACACTATGTAGATAGGATTTCATTTTCTTGCCAGCTGCAAAATTTGCCAACATCCTGTTCTTGAACCCCTCATCTTCTAGAACTATGAGGAAAGATGTTTCTGTTTATCAGAGAGTTAATCCTGTTTAAACCACTCAGTCTGAAGTATTTTATCAAAGACTAACAAGTGCCTTCAAGATGGAGATTGTGCTTAATGGTAACCTCCTTTTAATCTAATTTCTTCACTTTTATTTCCCAAAGCTTATTTGGTATATCTATTAAAATTCATTCAATATTTGTAATAAGTAAGTAACAAAACTAATAATGTCCACTTAATTTTCTTCTTAAGTTATCTCATTTTATTTTAAAAATACAAGATGTACCTGGTCCTATTTGTAAACTGTGTGTCTCTCGAGTGGATTTCCTGCCTATTCTTTGTCTTTTAAATTGTGTCTTACATCTAACACAGCATAGTTGTAGCCAATGAGCTATGGGCTATGTCCTGTTTTACAACACTTGTAAAACTGCTTTCTTAACTCTGAACATCTTAAACAGAACAGAGTTAACACTTCATAAACCTTTCTCTGTTATCCCACCTGAGAAGCACAGCTAGACAGGAAGTCATAACATCCTGCAGTCTACAGATACTCACAGAACTGCAGATCCACAGAAAACACTAAGTAACTTGTCGAACACTGTACTGAATCAATGAAATTCTACCATTTTGCTAAAATATGGCTGGATGCTAATCATTAGAATTTAGAATGGGATATCGTTCAGTTTAGAAAGTGAATTTCTTATGTCCAATCTGTTCTGGACCCTGAATAAATTAACTTACTGTTGGGCCCTTATTGGAGATTCAGTCAACAGGATTATAGTGTTCTAAGAATCTTTCAGTTCAATAAAATCTCCTGAATGCAAAACTTAGCATTCTGTGCAACTATGTAGATTTAAAACATCTCTTGGGTAGTTTTAGATCTATAAACTGATCAGTTGATTACCTTATCCATTTATGCTATTTTCTCTTACATGCCACTTCCATCTGGGGTTTTAATTGGATTCTCATCTCATATTGACTATTTAATAGGACTATCATTCTTCTCTTTTTATTTAGTAATGATATAATAGGTTTATATTACAAGCAAAGCAATTAATTGTTGCAGAGTCACATAGAAAAGTGCTGGGAATGGGAAGGACTTTTTAAATAAAGAACAAAAGAAAAGGCTCCAGCACGGAGCCTTTCAGAAGCTGAAAGAATTTCAGAGCATGCTCCCTCGGAGTACAGAGCCTGAGCTTTCAGCTGCGTTCGTCACCCCACGGCAAGAAGAGTTTCCAATAGCTCAGTCTTTCTAGAGCGCATTTGCATCTAGAAAGTATGACAGTTTTTGTAGAATGGGAAATCTCCAAAGGACATTCGGTGTGGGAATGTAGTGAGGGGAAGGAATAAATATGATTCGGAAAAAAAATAAAAGAGCATGTATATAGGGGGTGGGGAGATGTGGGTGGGTAGGGATATGGGTAAAAATGAGAATTGACTTGTGTCATATACTGGTACAAATTCCCCAATGTTATATGTGATTTTGAGATGTATATAAATTGTACCAATAAAGATTTCAATTAAAAAAATCTCAGTCTTTTGTGTAATATGTAAATGAGAATCTAGTTAAGATTCTGGAAGCAATTTCACAGACAATCTGGACAAGAAATACAATAAAATAGTCTTACAAGCTCAGACATTCTTTTGTTGGATGTGTTTAAAACAGAATGATAGGTACATGTTTTAAAATGCAGTCTCTCATTCTTTCTTTGAACAGGAAACAACTCCAAGCTATTAAATGACATTGACTGATAAATATAGCAACTAAACTTTTTAAGAAAGAAAAAATAATGTCTGGTTTTTATTTTCTTCTTTCAGTGGGGCAGAAATTAAAACAGAAAACATTTAAGCATGGTATTTAAATTATAAGACATGTTTATGTAAATGTCCATGTATAATGATTAGTCATATAATCTGGAATTTGCTGCACAAGCACTGACCACCTATGAAATATCTTGATAGTTATTTTGTGTTAAGCCCTGACTCTTGTGTAGAAAATATACAATTAGTTAGGTACAATTAAACCTATGGTTTCTTATAATTACTGGAGAGGAAAAGATTTAATAAATACTGAAAATATAGTTTGGAAGTTTTTATATTCTTTAATTTTTTTCCAAAGTTTAATTATTCACTGTGACCTATATTCAAAATATGGCAGTAAATATCACAGTAAGAAAAAGTTGTGTCTTAAAATCAGCTATTGACATTCAAATAATCAATAAATATCTGTTACAAAGATAGCAAACCAAGTAAATTATCTGGATATGTAGACTTTAGATACAGGAAAGACAGTTCTTATTTTTAGGATCATGGAAAAATTCTTTTTTTTTTTTTTTTGCTTTTGAGACAGGGTCTCGCTTTGTAGTTCAGGCTGGCCCTGAGTTCACTATGGTGCCCAGGCAAGCTGCCGCGAATTCAGCAATCCTGTCTCTGCCTCCCGAGTGCTGGGATTACAGGCGTGAGCCACCACGTCCAGCATTGTGGTATGCGGTGTTGATTGTTGGTGGGCATGTCTCCACGCCCAGCATTCTATGTGGTTACCGGGAATCGAACTCAGGACCTTGTGCTTGCAAGGCAGGCGCCGGAACCACTGAGCTAACCCTCCGGCCCCATGGAAAAATTCTTAATGTCCTATTGCTCGTTAAGAAAGAAAGGTTGATAGCCGTGACATTGGAAAAATAGATATTAGGAAAGAGGGAAAGGCAAAAAGTGACAGAAGGAATATGTCATGGAAAGGACCACAAGATAAAAACGAGCAGCCCAGAAAGATAGAACAAAAGCAGATATCTTAATCTAGGAGGAGATTGCTATTATTCATTATCTAGAAGACAGAACACATATGTCAGTTCTGGAGCAATGATAAAAGCCCTATTACAGGAAAAGAATATGTATGTTTCTGCTTCAGGACTCAGAGTTGAAATAGTCACCAGTCAGCATCCCTAAAGATAATGATTTAGTCTACACCCTTCAGAAAATTTCTGTGCTTCTTAGAGTCCCATCCAGGGTGGTAATTAAGATTGGAATCAGGACAGATGTTCACAAGGGAACCTCACACAGGCGTGTTGAGAACAATACTGAAAAACATTGGGATATGGGTAAAAATGAGAATTAATTCATGCCATATACTGGTACAAATTCCTCAATGTTGAGTGTGATTGTGAACTATATATAAAATGTACCAATAAAGAATTCAATTTAAAAAAATAAAACAACATAAAATCAAGACTTTTGTCCAACTATACAACAAGTATATATTGTGTTGTTAGTAAAATTTGGGCCCAATTAAGTAACAAATGTTTCCGGCAGTTACAGACCATGTGCATTCTAAGGTCTGAGTTCTGCCTTGCCGTGGTGTTGAGGATCTATATTAAACACCATTTCCAATTCATGTGGCCTGACTATTTTACACTTAAGTAGCTATTTAAGTGAGCTATTTCAATATATTGCTACATACTTCATAATATCAAGAAAATACCTCTCAAAACTTTGCATCAGACCAATTTTGGAGCACTCAACACACTGAAAATCCTAAAAAAAAATCACATAGTCATTTCTTAAATCCTTGTATCTGAAATGCCACTATTTCAATTTAGTGACTAAAGAAAGGGAAACTAGAAACCAGTATTAGGATAGACATATCCTGCTTTTTTTCTGAAGGCTTTGTCTCATCTCATTTCCTTCATATGCTTTATTGCTGGTCTACCCTTTCACAATTTAAATAGGTTAATCTGCTGAAATTAAAATGAAAATATACTAATTTACACTTGGTGAAATTAGATACCAAGGGCAAAGAAATTATCTTCAAAGGAATCGAAAACAAAACACTAAAATTAAAGGTAGTCCTTTCCTACCACTTCAACCTTAATTTTTATAATGACAAAAAGACAAAACAACTCTGTGTAGGTAAAATGAAAATATACAATTGGATAATTAAGCAGAATATACAGCAGAGGTGTAAAATGATAAGATAGTTGAGTCAACCTGCCGAGAAAAGCGAGTTTTCCAACTGTTAGGCTAGAGCTAATACCCAGTTACTATATTTGTGGCCTGTAAAACAATATACATTCTTTTCATCTTTATGTGGCAACTGCCATAATTTAATAAAAAGGGAAGGAAAATAACTTTCCAATAAATGTCAAGCCATGTTTAAAGATGTTATTTAATCTGTGACTAGAGTAGTAAAAGTTCATTATTCTGACACCTAAAGTGTTCTGGCAGAAATGAAGAATTTAGCAGCTTTTCTTCAATAATCTCTTGACAGTATATAGCATTATACAAATAATCCAATCATGCCAAATATCTTTAAGGAAGTAGCAAGAGTATTTAAATAATGTTCCTACTTACATAATTATTCAAATGTAAAATGACTTTTAGTAGCTGTTGGGATCAAAGGGAGCAAAAAACAGCAAGACCATTGTAGAACCACTTTGTATTAGGCGTATTGAAGCTCCTTTATTTTGAAATATTACCAGCAACTGTATTTCTAATTAATTTATTGCATGTACCCTTTCTGCACTATTTATGTTTATCCTCTTTTTCATACTTGTGTCATATATTATTCTGACTACAGGTTGACTCTGTGATTCATCAGAATTCGTACTGATAAGGGAAGATGCTCATTAAGGACGGTCCAGAGCTGTTCACCTGATAATATGCTTTATTTTTCTAGTCAGGGCCTGGCTGCTCCTGTTCTCTGAGCTCCAGCCAGCCTCTCCTCCTCTTAATTACACATGGAGCGATATGTCCCGGCAGCACATCAGAGGAGATAAAGCTGAGAAAAACATTTTGGATGTTTAAAATTTGATTATGCAGCTAGAGAGGTAAATGACTTGCTCTTTTAAGGCAGCACCTTAGCATATTTTACAGGAAAACCCATGAAATAACTGGCTAAATGGAAGAGTACTTCTGCAGCTCACCCTCATGAAACTAAGTCTCTTCAAGCCCTGCTCCTGCCCCACCACGTTATCCCCCTTTGTGCCAAAGTGTGTTCTTTACTGAGAAAGTAAATAGTCAATGTGCTTTTAAGTTACTTATTTGTTTAAGGCAGACATTAGATCAGTTCTCTCTCTCTCTCTCTCACACACACACACACACACACACACACACACACACACCAAATTCTTCAAGCAAGCTTTGCCTCGAGTCCTTCTGCAGCTGAGCAGCCCGTCTGGTAAGCCTCTGCTTTTTCTCTCACTTCCCACATCACTGGACACCTGCTCCCCTGTGTAGCATGGCCCACTGTCCCAGGAAGCTTCTGTGGTTTCATCTTTCAAGATTTTGTTCTTTTTTTTAATCTTACATATGAATTCACAAAATGCAGTGAAGAATCCATGACTACGTATTTTTCCACTCCAAAATTTATTTTAGAACAGTGATTAAAAAAAAAAAAAGTACTTCTTCCAGCTCTTCTAACTTGTTTGTGTGGAACTCTGTTACTTACAGGAGGCAATCAAGTGTTAACTTGGGAAAAGTCACCACTTTTACTATGTTTATGTTGCATTCAGATATACTTTAATTACAACACACATAGAATAAAGGTCAACTTCAAAGGTTATTTTTAGTAGATTTTTGCATCCTTATACCATGTAGCATAGGAAAGAGCAATGAAAGAAGAGTATGAGAGTCAATTCCAGCTTTGCCTTTTTGTATGTTGATCGCAAATGAGATCTACTTTCCTCATCTTCAAAATGGTGTGTGGTACTGATTGTTGGAGGGCGTGAGTCACCACGCCTGGTATTGTTGTATGTGGTTACCAAGCATCTAACCAGGGACCTTGCGCTTGCTAGGCAGGTGCTGGAACCACTGAGCTAGATCTCTGGCCCCAAAGGTATGATTCTTAATAAACCTGGTAGTTTCCCTAACATTTTACCTTAGGCACATAGCTACTGAACATTGGGCAGAGTATCAATATTAGTTGATTATTTGCCAATAAATGCTCTTTAGATAGACTATATTAATCTATTTTCTTAAAATAATACTTACTTTTTTTACTCAAGAAATTGGTAAATGCAGCACTAACGAAGCCCCACTTGAACGGTGGCATTTTCCAGCAGCCTCAGGTACCTGAGTACTTTTCCTCTCACAAAGAAACACTCAATCTGCTAAGAAACAGAAAAGGGAAAAACTCTACGGAAGGTTCAAGTAACATTAGACCCCAAGGACAGTTGAAAGATTTTGTACTATAAACTATGGAAGATACGGTTCACATTTTAAAAGATCAGTCCTCCAAGGGCTGCTGTGAGAGAAAAGGAGTTACATATTAGCAATTCAAAAAGAGCTTCCTATTATACAAATCTTTATATGTAGGTTAATTGCCTGCCAAGATTTCCTTTTAAATCAAAGTTAAAGTATGCAAGATCAATGCCATACAATGAAAGGTCATTATTTTTGACCACCTGAAATGTTGCATGGAGCTTTTCTACAGACTTTATTCCACTGGGGAGCTGTAGGTATTCTTTTATTTTTATTTATGACTATCACTTATTTTTTCTGTTCTCAGGGTTGAACAGGGTTGAACCCAGGCACGGGTTCATTCAGCTGCTGAGCTGAACCTCCAGCCTTCAGTACTAGTTTAACCCTAATGAGTCATAGTACAGTGAGAATAGAATTTTCCTATTGTCCATGTTGAAGAATATCAAAATAGTGATATTTTCACCATTTTTTTCTAAATGAAACACAATAAATGGTTTTAAACAATTAAAAACTAAGTTAAAAACAATTAAAAACTGAGTTAAAAACTAAACTGGTGGCTCTGTTTTGTGACTTATGTATATGATGCTGCATTATAAACACATCTTCAAAGGTTGGTTTCATCTATTGTTTCTTTTGGTTCAGCCTTTTTTAGAAACTGAAAGAGGTCATGTTTATTTCTTTCCTTTTCTTAACTAAGACTTCTTCAGAAAGTAAGATTTTTTTTTCATTTGTTATTAACCTACAGTAAACTGATGTAAAAAAGGTAGGTTCCACCATTCCCACGTCCCCTTTAAATTCTTACGTGCAGTAACCCCTGTGCTTCCTTTGGCTTTCCTGTCAGTAATTCCCTTTTTTCATTTCTTAACTTTCTTTTCATGAATTTCCAGTGTAGATGAAAGGTCATGTCGATAGGTTCCTTTTAGCAGTATAAACTATAGTTCTTTGTGATTTACAGCATAATTGCTTAGCAATAAAACTTAAAAAAAATCTAGACCTACAACAGAGTAACAGTTTTGTCCATGTGTCTGATTATGTAGTTAGTTAGAGAATCAAGTATGGTTTAATTTAGAGATAATTTTTCTTTTGTTAGGAAAACAGATGGCCTGGGTATATTACATATGTGATACATCAAAATATTTGTCCATTAAAAACAAGCGGTTGAGAACAATAATATTGTGTTCAAATGATATATTAGTAGGTTAGTTGAAACTTCAGAAGTATTATTAAATTACAGAAAATATATTTTATTATATTCTATGACTATGACTCGCTTGTATTATTCTTCATTTGTGTCACATTGAATCTACCATTCAAAGTTCTACTTTCTAATTTTCCTTCAGAATAGAACATACAATCATCAAAATTACTTTCTGGAAGCTTATGTTTTAAATGTAGAGACAAAATCCAAATATAAGATATGCAACAAAGGGAAATATGGTAGAGGAGTAAAGAAAAAATGTGGTGGTGATTAAAAAAGGGAAATAAAGCTTATGTATTTAGGGGGTGGAGAGTTGTGGGGTGGGTAGGGAACGGGAAAAAGTGAGAATTAAATTGTGCCATATACTGGTAAAAATTTCCAACACTGAGTGTGATCACAATGTATATATACAATGTACTGATAAAGAAAAAATTAAAAAAAAAAGATGTAACCAATCAAATATGAGCAGGGAAAAAAACACAAGTAACCATTTATCTTTGGTTTATGTCAAGAAGGAAGACTGGATACATAAAAATGAGAAAACTGAGAAACAATAGAGAACAGAACACAAATACCAGCTACTTCAATAGGACTCAGGAGAGTAAACAGTTTCTAAACCATCATATAAAATGAATGGTTTATCACTAAACAAACTTGCATTTAATTTTGAATGGTTTTTACAGCTCAATACTTTTAGCTAGTTAAATGTGATATTATGACCTAGGTTTTTGTTAAACTATTTGTGTTTGGCCTAAAGGAAATCACACACACACACACACACACACACACACATTTATTTTAAATATCTAAATTTGAAATCATGGTTACAGAAGGGAAGCACTGTAGATCTCTAGAGCAAAGAATAAATCATCAAAAATGCTCTATTTTATGAAGAGAATGTCTAAAGATCTTTCACTATTTAGGAAGCTTCATTTGATACAGCAGTTAATACAACTCTTTTTTGTGTACAAGAATGGTGGTACATAAATTTCTATAAAAATTTTACCAATAAAATATTGTCAATTGGGTAATACTACAAAAACTACAATAAAATTGCTCCTAAAATTAGCATCTGTGAATTGAAGGTGCCACAAAGAATGCTTGCTTGCCTTAGTTCTCGTGCAAAAATCCACTCCAAATAAGAGTGAGGGCAACTTTCATTGTTATATCATGTTCTGGAATTTTGGTACATGAGTTTCAATTATACAGAAAATGAAGCTATACTTTATCATTACATACTTTATCAATACTAGACAGTTGTTGTTTTGAAGCAATCTGTGTATATATAATCCTGCATCCTATATCTCCTTATGTGCATGTGTTATCCCATATGTTTGGAAATAGCTTTTTTTAGGATTGCAAATGATACAAGCTTATGACCATGGCGCCTGGATCTGAAGAGGACAGGAATTGGTATGTTGATGAAGATAAACTCTTGTTAAAGAAGATTTAAAAAAAATAACTTGGTGTCATCATTGTAATATTACACTGGTGTGCAAAATATCTTTGTGACTTTATGGGTTATCATTCCTCAAGAGCAGATAATCCCAAAGGCGACGTGAAGCTTGCTGGATAAAAATGGGGAACCTGACACCCTAACGCGGTAATCACTGGTGACCTTGTAACTTGCCCCTAAACCCTGCTGGATGGAGCGCTAGACTTGTGTGAAAGAAAGAACTTCATCGGTCCTTGCAAGTCACTACTACTAGGTCCTTTCTACCTAGCAGAAGCTGAAGCAAATAAAAATTACTTAATTGGTAGAATCATTCTTAGGGGAATGAGCAAATGGACAAATGATAAAAATGTACCTAGGATAAAATAGAGAAATGCAATGCAGAAGTTCTATCTATCAACACAGACCTTCTAGTAGAGGTGATTAGGATAAGAGATCAACTTCCACAATCTGGATTCACAGAGAAGAGTTTTAGTGCTGTCTGCAGATTGTGCATTTTAATGATCTTTTGTTAAACTGTTGAAAGGGGAAGGAAAATAAATCCAGTCTGAATCTCATACTTTGAATTGTCCTGGGAAAGTCATATAAAATCCAAAATAATTTTTACATTAGTTCTTATAGGCTGGGGAAAGTGTTTCAAGATCAAAATACCTGGACGCCACATTAATCAGTTTTATCCACTATTATGTTACATGAGTTGACAGTGACAGAGCTTATTTTAATTAGAAACAGGCACACATGTGATCATGTGCAATTTAAACTAAAACAATGGAAAAATTAAGGTGAATGTCAGTCTAAAGCTCTAATGTAGTCGTTCAAGTATTTTTTTTTATTATAAACTTGGTGCAATGCAGTGGAGAATTTGATGAATGAAAGAGAAAGTGTAGGGTCCAGCTTGGTGGATCTTTGCCATCTTTGTTGCACTGGCCACACCATTATAGATATTTGATCTTAACATTAATTCCAAACCTTAGCGTATAAACAAAGCTATGCAACTAGCAAGCTGAGCATTTTTGACTATTTCTTAACTGAAGTTGACATTGATAATTTCTGAGAAAGCACAGACACATTCTGTCTGGTGGCGGCCCACTTTTGTTGAAGTCAGCCTTCCTACTTCCTGCTGCCTCCCTCCCCTCCTGTGCTGCCTAAGACATACTTCTGGCTTTTAGTCCTTAAGAACGTACACTTTTTGCAATTTTGGATCTACTGGCCTCTTTATTCAGTCTCTTGGCACATTCCACCTTTGGCGGACGATTGTTGTATACTAGATTTTTCCAAAAATAGAAAGAAAATTAAAATTTACAGACATATAGGCATTGAGTTTGCTCTGTTAATGACTGAAAGCAAAGCACATTTAAAGTTAAGAGTAACAGTTTTATTGTTTATAATGCATTAAAATGAAGTGACATCATACACTTACTTAGCGAGCAAACCTTTAGACTTTACCGGTCATTGTGCTACTTGTGGTGAGGGGCACAGCGATGCAGAATGATGGCTGCTCTCCTGCTGTGCGCCTTGACAAGGCACTCAACACAGCACTGAAGGGGACACAGACCACAGACACGGGGGAGGGTTAGCTGTCCGGGGGAGGGAAGAGTGTTTAGGACAGCTGGATGAGAAAGGTCTCAGGTGGGAACGTAAGTCTTCCCTGATGCACAGAGGTAAGTCAGGTCAGACAGAATTTTGAAGCTAAAGGAGTGAACTTCATTCACCATAATAATGGAGGAAACTCATCTTCCAAAGGATGAAAGATGGTACAGTGAAGTGTGAGAAGGAAATAATTAACAAACCTGATTCTTATTTTCCATGAAGAGAAGCAAAGAAAATTACATTTTACTTTTGTGATATCCTTTTGCAATGAATCCCTGAGCTGGGCACCAAGCAGGAAGAGCATCGCATGGCAGCACAAGCTCCTGAGAGCGGGGCTGCAATGTTGCCACAGAGATGGGGATTCAGGGAGATCATCTTGCATGTATGTGCTTTCAGACTGTTGTGTACTATTGTACTTCAGAAGCATAAAGGGGAGGAGATCTGATATTACCATATTTTGCTGTAAAGAAGATAAACCTCCTAAGATAGGACAGTACATTTAAAGAGCCCTGCATGATGATGAGCTGATAATAATATAAACAATTCAAGGAAAGGCAATGAAAAAAAATTTCACTATAGATAATAGTAATAGGAACTAAAACTATTACTAGATTCACCACTTTTTTGTATCCTATTTTATTTTAAATTTTAAAATTGATTTCAATGGTATTTTTATATACATGTCATGATGACAACTGACACTGAGAATTTGTACCAGTACCTGACAAAATTTAATATTCATTTTTCCCATCCCCCTGCTTACCCTACAACCCCATGCCCCCAATATACATAGGCTTTGTTTCCTTTTCTTGCCATCAAATGTTTTCTTTTCCTTCTTTACTTACCCTTACCAACTTTTTCTCTTTGAATATTTTCTATTTCACAGTATCTATCCTACATTTCGGAACTCATTTATGTCTTCAGAATCTCATACCAGAGAAAAGATATGGTATTTACACATCTGTGACTTATTTATTTCACTTATGAGTATATCCATAAGGTATAACCATTTGAGTATAAATGACTCAAATTTATCATTCTTTTTTTTTTTTGAGTCAGGGTCTCATTTTTGTAATTCAGGCTGGCCCTGAACTAACTATATAGTCCAGGCTAGACTCAAATTCACAGCAATCCTTCTGCCTCTGCCTCCCAAGGACTGGGATTACAGGCATGAATCACCATGCCTGGGAAATTTATCATTATTCATGCCTCAATAATGTTGCATTTTATAAAAAAACATCTTTATCCACTCTCCTGTTTATGGGAATTTGGGTTGTTTCTAAGATTTAGCTATCACAAACTGAGTTGCTATAAACATGGGTGCACATATGTCACTGTGATGTGACTCTTAATTCTTTTGTGTACATTTTTGACAGGGGAGTAGCAGGGTCAAATGAGACCTCTAATCCTAGTTTTTTTGAGGAGTCTCCACACTGATTTCCATAATGGCTATACCAGTCTACATTCTCACCAATAGTGGACAAGCTTCATTTCTCCTTGTAGCCTCCCCAACATTTGTTGCTGGTTAATTTTGAGATAGCAGCCACTCTGTGAAGTGAGATGGAATCTCAGTGTTGTTTTCATCTGTACCTCTTGAATGACCAGTGATGTTGAACATTTCTTCATATGTTTCTTAGCTGCTTTTACTTCTTTCTCTGAAAAGTATCTGTTTATTCAGATGCCCATTTCTGAACTGGGTATTTAAATTTGGGGCTCATGTTTCAAATCTAGATAGTAGCCCTTTGTCTGACAGAATACAGCTGGTAAAGATTTTGTCCCCTATTGTCAGTTGAGAGCTTGAGAAATTAATCTAAAAATCCATGTGGAACCACGAGAGACCTAGAATAGCAAAAGCAATTCTAGGAAACAAGGACATGGCAG
>PVIC010049840.1:0-13016 GCA_004025085.1 Thryonomys swinderianus | reverse complement strand
CCGGGGATCGAACTCAGGTCCTTGCGCTTGCGAGGCAGGCGCCGGAACCACTGAGCTAACCCTCCGGCCCATTAGTGCCACTTTTTAACACGTTCACTTTTGGGGAACACTTCCCCAACCCATAAAGGTGGGGTTAATAAACGATAATAGAAATAAAAGAAAAACTGATCTTTGCAATTAAGTCAGTACTCAGACCCTTCAGTCACGATGTACTTCACCCTGATTTCTAATCTATATCAGACCTTGTGGTTCTGACCTACAAAGAAGTGATGTGTTTTTGATATAAAAAATTATGTTTGGCCTCGAAGCAACATCTTGCCCTGAACGTCATTCTACTTTGAAATGCAATGCTTCATTTGCTCTTTTGCAACTACCATATCGTTTATCTGATGCTAAATGGTAAATGCAAAAAGGTGCGTAGCTCTTTTCTTAGCTGGAGCAAGCAATGCTCTACTCAGTGCAGTACTTCATTTCTGAAAACCACGTCATAAAAAGGCAGACTATTTTCCCTTAAACACTGTATGTCTTTGAAAAAATCCAGAGATCGGCCTCCTGTATGAGATTCTCTAAACCATTCTGGAGCCTCTTAGAGAATATTTAAACCTACTATAACTGAAGCTTCCATATGGTGAATTTAAAGGTATCGCTCAAATGACATTTGGCAGTGAAGGTAGTTTATTCACAGTACAACTTCAGTCCTACTCTAAAAACTAGAATATCAAAGCTTTAGGTCATAGCTGGGCTTGGGCCTGAGAAAATTAATTCAGCCACTTTTGAATATAAGTTCCGGAAGTCAGAAATTAGGTTGATGTTTTCTCTTGGATGGTGTGAGAAACAAAGTTGTGGCATGTGCCCGTTTTAGTAAGTTTATGCATGGGTTGATCTTGTTTAAGCTTACTCATGAATCTGTGGCCAGCTGCTAGAGGTCTAGGATGTCCTCATATGGACAATCCAGTTTTGTTCGGTGCTTTATCTTGTCCTCCAACAATCCAGTTTTCTTGGGCAGAAGCAGAGGAGCAAATGGGAGAGACAAGAATCAGTCTTTGGAGCCACTGGTTTTGCACAAGGGGCGGGTCTCTTGCCCCACATTCCTGGACCAGACCAGATCCCCAGGAGGTGCGATGTTGATCTCAATCTCAACCTACCCCCATTCATACCCCTTCTTCATTGTGACCACCTTCTTTCTGGTTGGATCTTACATCAGTTCAACCTCAGTGACGGTGCTTCCTTTTCAGTGACATTATCTTTCCTTTTCTTTTTCCCTGTCCCATAGCCACCTACTTCCCGCTCCTGCACTTGCCCTGGGGAGGAAGAATAGAACGCTCTGCTTCAAAGTCAGCTGGGCATGGTCACAGGGCAGAGTGCAATGTGGAGCCGTCTTCCAAACCACGTTGCTCCTGGAGTCATTTGACAGCAGGCCCAGTTTTTCAAAGGATTTATGACTGCTATCCTTCTTATACATCTTTGTGGGAAAAGTAAAAAAAAAAAAAAGTCTCACGATTGGCTTCAGTTTTTGAAACTTAGGGAATCAAGTGGAAAAAACATTTTATTCTGTACAGTTGCCAGTTGGTCTTTTCTATTCGTTCTTATGAAAAAAAAAAAAAACACTTCATCTTAAAACTTGTGAAGTTTGAGATGACCCATGGGAAATTTTTAAAGTTCCATTAAGAGCCACATGGGGTGTATTTCACAGTTTCAGTATAAACACAGTGAAAGTGTATACTTTATTCTTTCTCTTCTTGAGAAAGTCATTATTATTTCCATTTCATTGTTTTCAAAGTAATTGAAAATGGTCAATTTCAAGTTCCTGTATAGTAAACATATTGAATGGAAAATTTCAAATTTGGCCATTCCTTCTGCTTGATAATATGATTCATATTGTAAGTCATACATAGTAAATGAACTTCTTGGATAATTAAGCTGAAGAATCACAGTATATACGTATTTGTCACATATGATTTAAATTCCAACTTTTTGCATAGACAACTATTCCATAGAGAGTCCCTTATAATACAATTAGTAAATACCAAGTCCTTTACAATAGTTGTAGAAGCATGAAGAGGAGGGAAAGGTGAAAAAGAAAAAATGGATCCAATGCAATTACTATAGTTTAGCATTAAATTAAACTTTATACTTCCTAATTGGAAAGAAACAATTGAACTTTCAAGCTAGAGAAATTCCATTTATTCCCTAGAGTGGTGATCTCATACAGGGGTTAATAACAAATAGTGCCACAAGTAATTTGTTGTTAATAACTTTTAAAGTTTAATTATTTCCTTAAAAATACAGACAGGGTAGACTCTAATGTTCAGCTACTTCCTTTCTTGAGTGAGAAACACAGTCATGCCTGAATAACCAGGTTGTTTTTTATGACATGTAAAAATGTAAAAGATGTGTGATACATGTATCAGAGAGGTAGAAAAATTCACAATTACTACTCTAACTGGTGAGGACTCTTTGCTGTGATGAGTTAATATATATTGGGTCTTTATATGGATTTGAAAACTTCAGAGAATATCATGAACTTCTAAAATAGTTCAGTGGTGCAGAGAACATCTAGAAATGGATGATGTCATTGGTGGGCAACAATGAGTAGATATATACTTAGGATATTATCACCACTGAGAACAAAACCCTTTATAAAAGAATTTCAGCACCTTAAAGTTTAGAATTTGTTTTTACATGTCATAATTTATAAAAGTCTAGGGAGTTACTTTCTTCATTTCACCAATGAGAAATTGTAACCCCAAGAAATGGAACATCTTAAAATGTTATGAATGAGAACTAATCTGCTTTGGTTTATGTTGGTGGAGATCAGAGTCCTCAATCCATGATTCTTCTTGATTAGATATAAAGAACTTTGGCCTGAGAGAATTTCTCTCATATGCACTTTAAAGTCTGAGCCATAAGTGTACAGCTGGCTAGAGCAAAATTCTCATGGGCCAACCTGTTTCTGTACTTGCTGCATTGAGTTATTTATATGAGTGTCCCCAGAGGATACCAGGATTGGAAGGCAAGGGACAAATGTTCGAAGTCTTACCAGAGTAATGGAGTCTAAGAGCTGGCTGGTAATAAAACGTACATTGTAATATCACAATATATCTGGGCATCATTATTTGAGGTACCATTAGCTTAGAAGAGACAAGAGTGCAAATCTTTATGGTTTCTCTGTCTTGTTTCCTCCATAATGATTCACTCTCTGAAATGAAAAATATTATCTAGAATAACAGAAGCAGATGGTATTCATGTACAAGCTCAGAATTATACACAGCTGTATTTCCCTATCTGGTACCACAAGTGGACTTTGATTATGCATGTGATTCATTTCTAAAATGACACATCCTTAACATCGTGGTGTAACACCAAGCTTTGGGTAACATGAAGGTGTTCTTTGTTCAGAAAATAAGGCTGCCTTCTCCTCTCTTCTCAGGAAATTAATTCAATGATAGAATAGAGTGTGGTATTCTTAACCACCACTGATATTTTCTTCAAGAATTTAGAGAAAGCAATGAGAATAATGAAAATGTTTTTAAAAATAATCAGGGATACTGAGATGCAATAACTGAGATTATATCAATATTGGAATTGGTTTTAGGCAAGGCAGAGTATGCTGGTTTAAAGAGTAACTTTAAACATCAACATATGTGAATTAAATTCTTAATTATTGTGAAGGCAGTAAGTTATTTCACTATTCTTTAAAGTTGGATGATAATATTTATCTTAGAACAGCTGTGAGGAGTAGGTAAGATTAGGTAAGTAAATCTATTACCACAGTTCTGGGCTTATGATAAGCACTCAATAATTGGAAAAACTCCAATGATTTGAAGGATGTGAGTAATTTATTTAGAGCATCTTTTCTAAATATCATTTGCTTTATCTTGAATATGCAACTGAAATCCAAGGTATTCATAAATCTTGTAATTTAAATTGGAAATTATATGCAATTCTTCATATTAATCTATGTTCTACTTTTTATACCTTTTATGGTGCCTCACTGAGATGCCAGTTAATAGCAGGAAATATAAATGATAAAATCAAACATGAAAAATTATTGATTTCTCAGTATCTCTCTCTCTCTATTCTTCACTCTCCCCTTGTCTTTATGACTATCAATCTCTTGCTGATGATAAGTAGTTTCTTATCTAGTAGGGCTTCTTGAACAAAATTCTCAATTTAAAAGCTGTTAATAGTCTAAAACTTTGAACAACTTGGTCCCAGCCTCACAGCCAGGAAGCAGAAGCAGCCTGAACTTCAGCAGAACAAAAGGTGCAGGCTTTCTGGGAACATCCATCTCCTTGTCATAATTCAATAGCTAGCTTGCTAGGATCTATCAGTATGGATCCAGCCTCTGCCTTCCCCTCTGACAGAGACTTTTTTCTTTTTTTTTCTTTCTTTGCTTTTTTCCTTCGTTTTTGTTTTTATAGGAGTCTGAACATTGTTTCTAGATTTTGTTGTTGTTCTGCTCTTCTTCCTCCTTTTCCTCTCTCCTGTGCTCTTCACTGGTTACCCAAAATTTGTGTAATCTTCCTTTATGTTTCGGCCTTGTTTCTAATCTTTTTCTCTTCTTCTACGTCTTTGTTTTCCCCTGAATCCAATTAAAAATTTCCCCCCTGAGAGTAAAATCATAGCGAGGGAATATTTACTGCAATAATTTTCTGATCTGTTTTAGATTTTTAAAATTTAACTACAAATCTTGTTCGTGTCTAATTAGTAGTTACCACAGTTTATCATTCTCTAGGCTGTTATTACTAAGCTGCTGTTGTTATTACTGACTATACTACTTTAGCCAAGGTGATTTAATTGTTCTAATCAGCTATTTTTGCTTGTATGCCAAGACTGAAATTTCCTGAGAGTCATGAACAATGTTATAGGCAAATGCCAAAGAACCAGGAGTCAGGCCAAATAGGCAGCAACTTCTCATTGTCAATAAATTGAAGAGGTAGAGTCTTTTCTTTGTAGTTCAGGCTGGCCCTGAGCTCACTATGTAGCCCAGGCAAGCCTTGAACTCAGCAATCCTCCTGCCTCTGCCTCCCTAGTGCTGGGATTACAGGCGTGAGTGACCACGCCCAGCATTGTGGGGTGTGGTACTGATTGCTAGTGGAAATGAGTCACCACGCCCAATATAATATCATTGTATGTGGTTACCGGGATTGAACCAGGGACCTTGCGCTTGCTAAGCAGGGGGCAGAACCACTGAACTAAATCTCCGGCTCAGTGGTAGAATCTTATAGCAGACTAAAAACCTCAGTGCCAGATATACTTGGAAAATATCTCTGAGGGATGGTCTTTTCCTAAGGGTTCTTGTTACTAGCATTAAAGCTACTTATTTCATAAGTAATTTACAAGCCTCAATGCAAAAATTAAACTAAAAAAAAGGAAGAAAGAAATAAAATGAGAAGACATGAGAGCAAGATGCAACCCCAGACTTCCAGCTTGCCAAAGGCAAGCCCAGGGGGCAGTGAGGTGGAACAGTTCTAAAGCCTCACACTTGGATACTTTGAAGTGGTAACAGTGGATGTAACAAAGTAGGTGAATGAAGCTGTAGAAAAAAATCAAACCAGAAATAATTTCTTAGATAACTACAGAGATGTAGACCATGATTAAAGACATACTCAGTGAATCTGGAGTAGATACATATAAAAATAGAAGAGCTTATGAAAGTGATTGAAACTAATAAATGCTCAGCATAGGGAAAAAAATGGAATCCATAAAACAAATTCAAATGGATATCCAAGAGATTACAAATTCTGTTGAAAGTATATATAGCAGAATGTGAAGACAACCAATGTGAAGACAGAATATCTGATCTGAAGATAGGATTACAGTTAATGATCATGAAAAGAAAAATTTCTTAAAAATAGCAAGGGACCACAAAAAACAAATTCAATAGCTGCTAGATGATATAAAGAATAATAAGATTAATCATAAGATTGATCAGAGTCAATGAAAAAGCAGGGGCTAATGCAAATGACATAAAAAACTTGTTTGCAGAAGTAATGGCAGAAAATTTTCCAAGTAGATAAAAAGAATTTGACATACAGATAAATGAGGCATACAGAACTTTAATTAGCTATAAAAACCATGCCAAGGAATATAATAGTCAAGATTTCAGAAATTTAACACAAGAACAGAATATTAAAATCTGTTAGAGAAAAAACCCAAATAATTATAAAGAGAGCCCATCTGAATCATAGCAGACTTCTCAACACAAACCTTCCAATTGAGCTTGTCGTGAAGCATTTCAAGTCCTAAAAGCAAGCAGCTTCCAGCTCAGATTGATGTACTCCACAAAATTATCTTTCAAGATTAATAGGGAAATAAGTTACTTCCATGACAAAAAACACCTGAAGAAATTCATGACCACCAAACCAGGACTCCAGCACTTTCCACTGAACATTGTAGAGAGAGAAAAGTGAAAGCTACATCTCCATGAACCCCAACAGAATAAATCAACCAGGCAAGGCAAGAAATTAACCAGAGGAGAAAGAGAGGGGAAACAACAGGAAAATCACATGACAAGAATAGTCTAAAGCTAACTTCATTAAGAGACACTTAAATTGTTGAGCTTAGAAATTAAAGAGTGAATGACTAAGACTTGAATATGATTACTACTTCGGTCTTAGGACTTCTCTTAAAAGCTCTTATTTATATGAACAGGGAAGGCATGTATTTCAACATAATACTCCAAAACAAGTCTTTGTCCAGCAGTCCTTCCACCCTTAGGGACTGCTCTTCCTTTGTGCTGGAAGTAGAGGTTTAAATAATTATCAGGCAGTTAACAAAGGGAACACAGGAGCCTGATTCTTGTTCCTGCCTGCCTGACTCGCTGCTTTCTAAGTAGTAAATGTCAAGAACAAGAGTGCTGGTGAAATCTTTAGGGAGAGCAAGCACAGATGCGGCAGTCAAGAGGCTTGGTTTGTATCCCAGGCCTTGCCATTCATGATTTCTGGGATGCCAGCTTTGCAATTTTCCCTCTCTGAATAACAGTAAGCAGAGGCTGCTTCCTGCAAGAACATTTCTTATCACAAATTAGCCATGCAACTCAAGCTGAGCTTTTCTGCTGGTAAAAGTGAGACTCTTGTCAGGAAAGCCAGGGGAGAGGAGCATTTAAATGCTGGGCTGGGTGGGGGAGGATGGCTTCAGACTTTAATGTTCTGACAGACACCGAAGATCAGTGGGTAGGGATCCTCAAGTGCAAGATGGTCAGATTCAGAAGACTTTTCAATGAGGGGGAGGGGAAGCTGTGCTCTATGAGTGTCAGTTCTAGAAGATCAGGCACCTGTCACAGAGGGTCAATTGGATCTGTATCTCTGCAACATTGCTCTTCTTGTTACACACTGTAATTACTATTAACCTTCTTGGATCCTGTTAGCTTTGACCCTTCTGAGCAAGTCCCAGATCAAATAGCTCTGTACAAAGTGTTTTTAGGATAAACAAGGGAAGCGACCTGTACTTCGTTAATTGTAGATATTGATAAGATGTGACACTGAGTCTTGGATGAGACATCTCTCCTTTGATCTGCAGATTTCTGATGATAACACTTCCAATTGGATGTTCTGATGATAACATTTCCTATTAGATCTGGCAAAAAAATCAGTGTGCTTCCAACATCTGGTCCTCTTTTCAATTGTTTGCACTTGACCAGCCTAGGCTGAAGACAAAGATGCCTGTGTACTAACCAGGTTGGCCCAGCAAGTCTGAAGAGGGGACAAAATCAGTTTTAATTTACACAGAACCCTTAGACATAACCATCTAATGTACTGAGATGTCATAGTCTCATAGAAGCTACTGATTTGTTCAAAGGCTCCAAATCAATCACTGTGAGATCTGAGATTAAAATCTACATTCTAGTTTGGTCAACTGTAAAAACAGAACTACGATCTCATTGAGGAGCCAGGACTATTATGTGCTGGATCTGCAGCACTTGCACAACACTTTTTTTTTTTTTTTGCTTTTTGAGACAGGGCCTCGCTTTGTAGTTCAGGCTGGCCCTGAGCTCACTATGGTGCCCAGGCAAGCTGCCGCGAACTCAGCAATCCTCCTGTCTCTGCTTCCCGAGTGCTGGGATGACAGGCGTGAGCCACCACGTCCGGCATTGTGGTATGCGGTGTTGATTGTTGGTGGGCGTGTCTCCACGCCCAGCATTATATGTGGTTACCGGGGATCAAACTCAGGACCTTGCGCTTGCGAGGCAGGCGCCAGAACCACTGAGCTAACCCTCCGGCCCGCATATAACACTTTTAAATTATTTCAACATAACTGATTATACCTGCAAGCAATATGAACTTACCTGTCATGACCAATTGAGTTTCAGTTCTTCATCTTTAAAAGACGGCAAGTTTGAACAATCTCATGTGATTTGAAAATATCAAATGTCATAAGATATTTATTAAAAGTACTGTAACTTAAGTCATATTAAAATATTGGCTTGTAATGACAAGATTGCTTCATTTATGTGCAAATGGATACACCTGGAGGACACACTAATAAGTGAAATAAATAGATCACAGATAGGCAAATACCAGATCTTTTCTTTGATATGAGCACCTGTAGATGCAAATGAGCTCTAGAAAGTATGACAGTTTTTGTAGAATGGGAAATTTCCAAAGGAAATTTGGTGTGGGAATATAATTAGGGGAAGGAATAAAATAAAATAAAATAAAAGAGCATGTATATAGGGGGTGAGATATGTGGGTGGGTGGGGATATGGGTAAAAATGAGAATTGACTTGTGTCATATATTGGTACAATTTCTCCAATGTTATGTGTGAGATGTATATAAATTGTACCAATAAAGAATTCAATTTAAAAAAATGTTGGCTTGTATTATTATCTCTCCAAGTTCCTTTCTCATGCATCTTCAGATACCTTTAACAGAATATCATTTGTCTGAGTTTAAAGAAACAAAGAATTAGAAAAAATAACGATTCTGAAAATACACTGCAATTTAATAGGGGTAGCTCTTGGCACAGAACATTTAAAACAAAATAGAATAAGTTTTATTTTTATAATAATGAGCAACTCTGTTGGAGTGTTCTGACATATTCCATCTTTCTTTGGTTTCTATGGCACAAAATCTGACTGTGGCACATAAAATTGTGCTTAATAACAGAAAGAGATAGATATCTGAACACTACAGTGTATTGGGAAGGCAGAAATAAAGTTGAAATGTATATAGTCCAAAAATTCTTTCTTTTAAAGATTCCACATATAGTCATATAGAATCTTTGACTTTTAATCTGTAATCATGAAATTTAAAATATACCATGGTACATTTTTATGTTGTGAAGATAATAAAACTCAGATAATATCTGATATAGCTGATGGTTGGAGAATACAGACAGAGAAAAAGACCATGTTTCTTTTTACTCTGTTTTGCTCATCCAAACTTTCATTTCTTTTTTAAAAATAAATTTTGTTTATTTTACCCCACTCCCAACCCAATCCCTCTGCCAACCCTATGCACAAAAGCTCTGTTCCCATTTTTCCTTCTTTTTACCTTTTTCTTGTTCTTTCTTTCCTTTCTCCATCCTTTCTTGTTCCCCTTACAATTTGAACACTTTATTTCCCAATATTAAGCATACATTTCAGTACTTATTTCTGCTTTTGGTTTCTCATGCCAGAGAAACAATGTGGTATTTATATATGTGCATCCAACTTATTTCACTTAAGAGTATGGTCTCAAAGTCCATCCAATTAGCTGTGAATGTTTGAAGCTCATCCTTTCTTATGAAAAAGCCTATATCTTCCATATCTACTAGTCAGTTGATGGGTGTTTGGGCGGTCCAAGATTTAGCTATAACAAACTGTTCAGCTATAAAGACGAATGTTCATATATGGCTGTATTATGATGCTTTTAATTCTTTTGGGAAGAGGAACAGCTGTGTCGAGTGAAACCACTACTTTTAGCTTTTGGAGAAATCTCCACACTGATTTCCACAGTGGTTACGTCAGCCTACATTACCACAAACAGTGGATGAGGGTTTCTTTTTCCTCTACAACTCCTCCAGCATTTATTATTGGTTGATGGTTTTTTTGTTTGGTTGGGTTTTTTGTTTTGTTTTTTTGAGACATGTTTTCTTCACATGGAAGCCAGTTTTTCCAGCAGCACTTATTAGACAGGTTTTCCTCCAGTGAAGGTGTTTGGCTTTTTTTTGGTCAAAAACAAGGTGGCTAAGTAGGTCTGTAGTTGTTTCTATATCTTCTAGTCTGTTCCATTGTTCCTCAGGTCTGTTCTTTTGCTAATACCATACTGTCTTTATCACAGTAGCTTTGTGGAATAATTTAGTATCAGGGATTGTGATATCTGCTGCCTTGCCTTTGTTGTTCAGAATTTCCTCTGCTATTCTTAGTCTCTTCTGGTTCCAAATGAATTTTAGGATTGTTTTTTCTAATTCTGTGAGATACACTGTTGAGATTTTTATTGCAATTGTATTAAATATGTATAACAATTTTGGAAGTATGGCCATTTTTACTATATTGGTTCTTCCTACCCAAAAACAAGAAATATTTTTGCACTTTCTGATGTCCTTTTTAATCTCCTTTTTCAGAGTATTGTAGTTTTCAGGTAAATAATTGGTTATTAGTTTTTATTTCCTTCATTAGATTGATTTTTAAGTATTTTATTTTTTTGGATGCTATTCTGAAAGGGATTGCTTCTCTAATTTCTCTCTTCATGACCTTGTTATTTGTGTACAGGAGGGCCATTTCTGTTTGGTTGTTGACTTTGTATCCAGCTACACCACTGAATTTGTCAAATCTGAAAGTCTTTTGATGTCTTCTATGTAGATATCATTTCATCCATAAATAATGATAATTTAACTTCTCTTTTTCCTATTCTCATTCCTTTTGTTTCATTATCTTGTCTAATTGCTTTGTTTCCAGAACTATATTGAAGAGGAGTGGTGACTGGACATCTTGTCTTATTCCTGATTTTAGAGTGTGAAAGCTTTCAGTTTTGTCCATTTAAGATGATTATGGCTTTTGCTTTGCCATGGATAGTTTTTATCAGATTGATAAAGACAAAAGCAAAACTTAATTTCTAAGGTGACAGTTTTGAGGACATTCTTTCTCAAAGAACTCTATTATAAAATTTTTAATTCCTTTCTCCAAAGACATAATCAATGGTTTCACTCATATCCCCTGTGTAGGAATCCTGATTATTAGATACAGTCACAGAGGTAAAAGTTTTCTGCAAACAACTAAGGAATATGGAATGCACTCTGGTATGGATCCCTTTGGTTGAATTCCGTATTAATTCAAGGCAGTGAATAAAAGCAGCATTGTGGGTACTATTGTTAACTTTGCACAGTGAATAAAATCTGGCTTCCAATGGTAAATCTTTAGCAAGTTAGGTGGCAAATGATCCAGTTGAAAAAACCAGCCATCTTCTTTTGATTACTAGGTGCTAAGAAAACAAAAGGTGGAGCTGATAAAAACTGATTATATCAATTAGGTTGGCATCAAGTCCTTTGCTCAAATAAACTCTACTGACTATCTTCTTCAGGGATCACAGCATGAAATAAAGACAAGATAAATCATAGTCCTACATGATATTGAAAAAACTGTTTTTTTTTGTGATGATTTATGAAGACTTTAGCTTTGAGAGGTATACTCTTTCTTCCTAAGGACAAAGAAAGGCTCACTCTGAATTGTGATTCTATGAAGCAGCAACAATGCTTACATATTATGTTGATCTTTTATATCCTGAATTATTTTAAATAAGTGCTTAATGGTACATCTTGTTTGTTTTAAATCTAAAGGAAAAAACTGAATAGTAGCTCTAACCCTGAGCTAGGATTGGAATTCTAGAAAGACTTACCTAATTTTAAAATGAACTGTTTTTTCTAAAAACACCTGATATACAAACACTAAGGCATCATTAAACATAAAAATATTTAGACTAAGATATAGCAGTGGTAATACAAAGAAGAAACCAGAGCAGTTGAGAAACAGCATCAGATAATGGTACCTCATTAGTTCATTGAAAGTGGATTCAAAGTAATAGTCAAAAACCGAAATGAGGCCACTTGATTCACACTAGAGGGAAGGTTGTAAAGATAAGTTCTCTCCACACAGAAATATTCTGGGGCAAAAAATCTTGTCTCATTCCTTGAGTTGTAAACAAAGAAACAACAACAACAACAAAATAGATGGAAGAACACTGAACTAATCTCAACTATGGAGAAGATACAAACAGAAAAATTTGTTCTCTGAGATTGTTGGGATTTAGAGTAGGCCTCGAATAATTTCAAGGAATATAATGCATCTGTGGGCATAACATTTGTCATTCTTTCACTGATTAGCCAATATCCAATTCCAATAGCACATCGTTTTCTCTTGAGAAAATCCTCTCTCTCAACATACATCTTTGACTGGAAGGTAATTACATAGCTGGGCCCAGACACTCTGCTCCTAACCCTGACTGCAGACCAGCAAGGTGTCTTCCCACACTTTGAAACTCTCTCCAAAGTCAGGAAAGAAGAATGTAGTTGTAGTGAGTTTTTAGAGTAACAATTATGAAGAAGTATTGAAACAGATTTTGTGATGAGTCAATGATGGGTTTCTTCACTCTCTGCTAATAGAGTCTTTACATGGTTTTCCTTCCACCTCTAGTTGTACGCCATGATAATTTTGTAGTTATCATCTCCTTGTAGTAGGGTTTCTGTTAGCTCTCTGTGACTATCTTTGAAACCATCTGAAGATCTATGGGAGATTACCAAATAGTTTATTTTCCAAATAAACAGTGGTTATCTTTTATCGGAGTTAGCCATTAAAATGTTTCTCCTTATACTTAATATATTACACTTGATCTTAGCCAAAAGGCCGAGAAGCGATCCTTATACTTAATATATTAACACTGATAATTATTAGGGCGCAAGAAATGGGAGTTAGTTAGATATAGGAGGTAAATACATGCTAGAGAAAAGATTATACTCTTTTCTGTCGTCTCAGTGGAAGAAAGTCAGTTGAGTAGACATTTGACTATATTCCTCTCTCTCTCTTTTTTTTTTTTTT
>PVIC010049839.1:0-13016 GCA_004025085.1 Thryonomys swinderianus | reverse complement strand
GGCCTTGAAATCACTATGCAACCCAGGGTGGCTTTGAACTCATGGTCATCTTTCTGCCTGACCCTCCTGAGCATGCGCCAGCCCACTCAGAAGACACTTTTTTTTGTTTGTTTAGCACTTGTCAAACTCTGTTATCTCCTACAAAGGTTTAACTTTTTTTTTCTTTGCCCTACTGGAGGACTGAACTCTGGGCCTTGTACTTGTCAGGCAGGTGTGGTGCCACTGAGCTAAACCCTGTGCCCTCAGAAGTGTTTTTAAACACACTTCTTTTTTTTTTTTTTTGGTACCAGGAATTTGTACCCAGGGGTACTCCACCACTGAGCTACATCCCCAGTGCCACTTTTTAAAAAATGTTTTATTTTGAGACAGGGTATGGCTAAATTGCCCTGGTTGGCCTTGAACTTAGATCCTATTTTTCAGGCCTTTGAATAGGTAGGATCAAAGGAATTTGCCCCTCAGCCCAACTAAAATAAACTATTTTTAAAAATTAATTATTTTATTTTTATTTTTTGGCGGTACCAAGGATTGAACTCTGGTCCTTGTGCTTTCAAGGTAGGCACGGTACCATTTGAGCTAAAATTCCCAGCCCTAATAAATTTTAGATTTCAGATAACACACAAAAGCTCTACATACACCACACTGAGTTTTCCCTGCTATTAGCATCTTATTTGTCACAATTAGTGTATTTGCCACTCTGTAAAGTGCAGACTTCACTCAGATTTCCTTAGTTTTTCCTGAATATCCTTCTTGTGTTTTATGATCCTCATCTCTTTCAGCTCTTCTTCACTGCCAATTTAATGTACTTTCTTATGTATGCTGACCTGATGGTTTTGAAGAATACTATCAGGTACTGTGTTGAATGTTCCTCAGTGAGGGTTTATCTGACTTTTTTCTCAAAACTGGAATGGAGTTAAAGATCTTTGGGAGGAAGACCACAAAGATGCCATTTTCGCTGTGTATACTAAGGATATTTACTGTCAATACTGCCCTGCTCTGTCACTGCTGGCCTTGATGCTCTTGCTCAGGCAGGACTGTCGGATATCTCCAGTGTAAAATTACTCTTTCCCCCCTCCCCATGCTGTGTTCTCTGGAAAGTGAGTTCACGGTTCAGCAGTACAGAGTTATATCCTGTCTCCTTGAGAATGGAATATGTACATAATTTATTTGGAAGTCTTCCACATTGTGGATTTGTCTATTCTTCTGTACTTGGTTATTTATTCACATCATTTTGGACTCACAGGTATTTATTCATTTCTTTTTTTTTTTTTTTTTGAGACAGGGTCTCGCTTTGTAGTTCAGGCTAGCTCTGAGCTCACTATGTAGCCCAGGCAAGCCTCGAACTCAGCAATCCTCCTGCCTCTGCCTCCCGAGTGCTGGGGTTACAGGCATGAGCCACCATGCCTGGTGCAGGTATTTTTTTTAAATGTTTGGGTCATTGTCCAACAGCACATTATATATTCAGTTGCTCAGCTCTGGCCATTAGGTGCTGTTTCAGATGAGGATGGGAAGACTGCCTTGAGTTCGAGGCCAGCCTGAACTACATAGCTAGACCCCTGTCTCAAAAAACAAACAGAAAAACACCAAGATCTGGACCCTGATGTGCTTACTGATTTCAGACCCACTCAGCCGATACACAAAGAAATAAATACACATTTTTGCATTAAACCTTAGAACTACCTATACCTGTAACTTTCTATATGCAATCATTTGTATCTGCATTAAATTAAACAAGTTCATGGTGCTCTCCAACTCTAATTTGTTATTTCATGAAGTACTTCAGTCCCTTCCCCTTCCTATCTGTAACCTTCCATTTCATCAGTGAGAAACCTGCTTTGTTTTGTCCACTCGATTCTATCACACACTTACTGTAGTAGTATTAGAATTGCTAACCTGTAGTCCTATGGGAAACATTATCATTACCATGCTATAGTATTTACGAGCAGTTCCTTTTGCCTTCACTCTTGTAGATTTTACTCATTTCCAAAGTCACCTAGAGGAGGTTGCTGGTGTAGAGCTGCGCAGCACCTGCCTAGCATGGGAGAGATCCTGGATTCCGTCCTGAGCGCCACAAACCAAATGCAAAGCTCCTTGTGGCAGTACTCCCTTCCCTGTTTCCTTCAGGGAGGGCGTTCTGTTTATAATACAATTAGTCTGTGTCACCATTTGTACTCCAGCCTGTAATCAGCTGGCCTTCCAAAAGATTATTTATTTACTAGCAAACAAAACAATTCAGTTTAATTCTTTGCTGTGGTAGAGTGAGGGTAAGAAGTCACTAGTGGAACTTGAAAGATTCTAATTTAGAAGCTGGGGATTTAGCTCAGTGGTTCTGGCATCTGCCTCGAGAGTGCAAGGTCCCAAGTTTGATCACACACTACAATGCCAGGCGTGGTGACTCACACCTGTCATCCCAGCCCTCAGGAGGCAGAGGCAGGAGGATTGCTGTGAGTTCAAGGTTTGCCTGGGCTACATAGTGAGCTCAGGGCCAGCCTGAGCTACAAAGCCAGACCCTATTTCCAAAAAAAAAAAGATTCTGATTTAGACATTTTTAAAAGTTTTTGTCTAAACTCCACTTTAAAATAAAAATTTATTGAAAGTTACTTAATTCACTTGTTTTTAAAATGTACTTGAAAATTTTGCAAACAATAGACATGGTTAAAAAAAAAATAGGTGCCCCTTGGCACAGTTGAGACTTGGGTTTTTTCCTAAGAGCTTCCTGTCACTTTATTCTATTTTCTTACCTCTAAATAGGAATAAAGATTTTCCCCACGGGGACTGTAAAGATAAGGTAAAGGTACCGATAGATTCTGTCACTCAAGAATAAATATGCAACAACTGCCTTAATTATAATAGATGTGGACTCACTCTACGTCCTAAAAGAAATAAGGTCTACCTAACAATTTTCACACAACTGCGAAATTTTTGAGTTTCACACAGTTAACTTCACAAAATCCTGTATGATGACCCTGCCAGGCATTATTCACTCACATCACTAAGGAATTATTTTTGTCCAGCAACCTGCAATCTTTAGCCTACTTAAGTCTTTAAATTATCCAGTTACCGGTACATAATTATATTTATTTGTAAGCACAAAAGAAAGCTTAGAGAGATTTGGTGGTCATTCATGGAAGATTATCCATACTGTAAGAAAACTTTCCCTTCAAAATGAAAAAAGAAAGTCTATTATTCTTTTTCTATTATGCTACTAACATTTCTTATCCTTGTAAGATTGCCTTAATATACTAACATATAACCACAAACTTTCAAGAATATACTTTAAACTTCTGCTGTGATCATTCATTTGAATGTAATAATTCAAAAAGCTAATGTATTTTTCTTTTCTTTTCTTTTTTTAAATGAAGTACCAGGGATCAAACTCAGGACCTTGCACTTGCCAGGCAGGTGTCAGTGTCTTTCCTTGTAGTACACATTTAGAGAGAAAGTCATTTGTAATTTTTCTAAATCTGTCAGTAGCTTCTTTTCTTGCATTATTTTAGTTTAAAATGAAACATGTGGAGTACTAAAAACTATAATTTCCTAGTTAAGTATTCAGAGACTGTTAAATATTATTGAAAATCCCATTCTTGATTTTTTCTTTTTCTGAGACAGGGTCTCACTTTGTAGTTCAGGCTGACCCTGAGCTCACTATGTAGCCCAGGCAAGCCTTGAACTCAGCAATCCTCCTGCCTCTGCCTCCTGAGTGCTGGATTACGGATGTGAGCCACCATGCCCAGCACTGTGGTGTGTGGTACCAGGGATCCAATTTGGGACCTTCCGCTTGTGAGGCAAACACCAGAACCACTAAGCTAAATCCCTGGCCCTCATTCTTGATAATTTTTAAAAATCTGACAATACCCTAAGAACAACTTTTTCTTTCCCTGTCTCCAGAGAACATCCCATAAGTTACTCTGTAAATAAATCACTGACATAAGCTTGTACAAATCTTCCAGCTTCCCAAAGGCAGTTCAGACTAGCTGCCTAGACAGGAAGTGAACTCACTGTGAGGAGGGTGGAGGCAAGCGCAGGAGGAAAGATGAAAGGTCAAGACTGGGATAAGTGGGCTCCAAGAAAAATACAACCCTAACAGGTTTTTCTGAGGTGTGTCGAAGAAGAGATATAAGCGATTCCAGGAGACAGTTGCTTCAATTAAGGGATTCCAGGGCTATAAAAACAAGGCTCTCAGACACAATTAACAAAGATCAACATTCCTCCATCCAAACTCCACCATGGTTATCGTAGTAAGTTACAGTACAGTAGCATAAATAAATAGATCAAATAATGAGGGAGCAATAAAGTTTAGAATTTCACAAATCTTTAAAAAAAAATCTGGACAACTGTTGGAGGAAGGGCAGTAAGAAGAGGCCGAGTGACTGCCCAAAGGCATCAATTTCATCTCTCTGCGCCAAAACCAGGAGTTTCCCTGGTACCAAGTACCAGGAATCACAGCCAAAGAGGGGACCAGGCAGCCTCAGCCAGGCTGCTTCGCTCCTTAGAAATTAATCTTTCAATTTGCTCTGGCGGTTCACGTCATGCGACAACCGAGGAAGTCCGAAGGCTCAGCTGCCGAGACAGGCACAGTAAAAATCAGAACAGAGCTGGTTTTGTTTGAAGCAGTCCGCCCGGCTTCACACCCACCCAACTTCCAGGAAGTCTGTTCTCTCGGGGAACGGGATCTTGAGAAGTCCTTGCTCCCAGACTTGTTACTCCCATGAGCAGCTGAGAAGTCACTAGCCATGATCTCAGCCAGAAGTCTGGCTCCGGATTCCACCATTAAACTTCATTTCAATCTCCTAACTCGGAGGTATGGGCTCTTAATAAGTCTTTTCACCGCCTGGCTGGAGATTTAGCTCAGTGGTTCCTGCGCCTCCCTAGCAAGCACAAGGTCCCTGGTTCAATCCCCAGTAACTACATTCAACAATCTCAGGGCCAGGTGTGGTGGTTCACGCCTGTCATCCCAGCACTCCGAAGGCAGAGGCAGGAGGATTGCTGAGTTCGAGGCTAGCCTGGGCTACATAGTGAGCTCAGGGCCAGCCTGAGCTACAAAGCAAGACCCTGTCTCAAAAAAAAAAAAAATAGTCTTTTCATCCTGATTGATAGGAGGCAGTCCTATTAAAAGTTCAACATGCCCAGGAATTTACCTGCTTCTCTGTGGGTTAACCTAGGTTTCCTGGAAAATACCACATGAAAAAAAAAAATCAAGCACCTCTGTAGACTCAATCCCTTGTCTAAGAGCATCCCTGAGATGTCTGGGGTTAGCAGGGGTGCAGAGCGCCCGGATAACCTACCTGCCACTCTGGTCTGAAGTCCAAGTAACTGACTGCCCCTTGGGTTTGGTTTTGTAGTGTATCCTGATGGCATGAGGAAAGTCAGTAGCTGTCTGAGCCCCTGTCTTCCTGATCTGTAAGCTCCAAGTGTCAGTGTCAAAGAAGAGTTCCCCACAGCTGGGAGCCCGGCTGCAGTGAGCAAAATATTCTAACTGCTCCCTCCAATGATCTGCAGGCAGAGTCACAAGTTCATGAACAATCTCATTCCTGAGCTCTTCAGAAACAGCTGTGAGCTTGGAAGGTCTTGTAAATTTTTCAATACCTGGCACAGCAGCAACATCCACCTCTTCGACCTTTAACACAGATAAATCACAGCAGTCTAATACTAGCAAAAAATCCTCTTTCCCATGATTCTCTGTGTCACAGCAGTACTTGGAGCTAGAGTTCCCAGAAGCCTGTTCCTGGTTGTCATAGTTACCATCTCTATCAGAAGTATCTTCTTTATCACAGATTACAAAATCATTATATCCCACATTAAATGTGGCCCTTGCATTTGTCACAGGAATATGGCAGTCTTCAGGTGCCCTAAATTTGCAGGCTTCGTTTGATGCCAACTGGCAGGTTTTCTTCGTAGAGCTAGTCCGTTTCTCAAATCTGTTTCCATCCTCAAAGAAAAGCACTATGGTGCCCTCGATGATGTGACTTTCAAAATCCACATCTAAATCCAGCACATAATGCTTCACGAGCATGTGGCTGGTGTTGGCCAGGAGAGGCAGATCATCTCGGGAAGGGTCCAGCTTGATGTCCATGGTGCAGTAAGCTGTTCGAGAGCTTTGCTGACATCCCAGATAGGGCTTTGTCTCTGCCTTAGTCTTCCACAGTCACAAGTGGCTGCTAAAAAAAAAAGAAAGAAAAAAATCCTGAGGTCACAAGTTGTGTTTCACAATTTTCAGTCTCCTAGCAATGAAGAAAAGTACAATTAGGTAAATTCCAAAGAAGGCCCTAAATGCTCCTGCAGACTGCTGCTCTACCAAGGTGACTATCATCCTTAATAAAACCCCATTGTGGTAGACGCTCATGGCTACAAGGCAGACTAATCTTCTTGACTGACATGAAAAAGAGCTGCATTATGGGGCTTCTAAAAATATTTCAATTACCAACGGAATAAAATGGGCTTCCACAAAACCAGAAGAATCATGTTCCTAACTAGAACGGTCCTTGTTTGGGAAAAGAGCAATTGTTATGCAAAACTGGAACTGGGAATGATTGTGCCTCTTGTTTTAAAAGATATTAAATGTGTGATTTCTAATTTTGTGCATCAAAAGATAAGTGATTGTTTCTCTACTGTGATTCTAAGTAACAAGTGTGAATGAGGGCTAAATGGCCTCATACATTTTATTCTTTGAGAGTAATAATTTAATACATACAATGTAACTCCAGGGATTAATGTACTTTTCACATTAGGACTGCTCTCATATCAGCACTTCCAGTAAATTATGGGAAAATGAGCCAATTTACCAGGAGTGCATTCTAAGTATTCCTTTGAGATTGTTCACAGAGATTTTTCAAATTTATAGTTAAATACTCAAGGTATATCATTACATCTTAATAGCTGAAAACCCATTAACATTCTGGATAATAGCTTTCTTGTGGCAAACAAAAAGTCTTCTCATTTGGAAGAAAAAAAAAGCATGCAAATACCTATAAAAGGAGAGAAATTAAAATGTAGAAACAGATGTTGTAATAAAACGTACAAATTCTTCATAAAAGTCCTGAATCAAAATGTATTCTTATTATATAATAGTAATACAGCTAAAAGAAAAATGATTTGAAATTATTTCAGTGCCTGATGTGTACCTAATTTCTTTAAGCATATGCTGTTCATTTATTCTTTTATCAAAAATATTTTTTAAATAGCAGAGGAAAACCAAAAACTCTGACAGAGTAGATATATTGAAAACAATTTCATATTTCTAAATACCAAGAGGTATTCTTCTTCCAACCAAAAACATTACTTGCTTGACTTTTCAAGGAAATTGAGCCCCTGTGCTGTTTTAACTCACTTCTCTTCTGATTCTGTCTGCCCCTCAACTATATCTTTTTATTTCCTTCCCTTCCAGAATCTCATTCCAGCAAACAACGCTATTGGATTTTTAGTTTCTACCTCTCCAAAGATGATTTCCTCATCCAAGTCTCCGCTAACCTTAAGACTGTGGCCTCCTACACTCTTGTACAAGCTGGTCAAAACTATCATTCCAGTTCTGGAGACAATCCTCCCTTTGCAACCCTGTCTGCTAGACAACGGTTTGCCCAAGACACTTCTCCCTGAAGATGGTCTGACTCAGTGCCTCCCTGACTTTGGCACTGAGCCTTATTCCATCCCAAGGTTCTCAGCTCAAACACAACTGCCTCTCAAAACCCTCCCCTGGTACTTATTTCTCACCCAGCAAACTGAAGGTGTTCACGACTTTAAACAAAACAAGAGTAGAGAGAAATCATGGACGCAAATCATAGCTTGAGATTTCTTCATGCAGAAGCTGGTAGTTCTCTTGAGCCTGGAGCACTCGGCACAGGAGACAAACTAGAGTATACTATTTTCTGTATGAAAATGACTGAACTTGCTAGTTAAAGATTAATAACCTTTGATAAGTCATTGACTGTATCCAGGTCATGAGAAACAATGATGTGAAAATTCCACCCTGCTGGTCTTTTGAACTGCTAACATGTAGCCTGATGATTGGGCTTTTCAAACAACATTAATTTTTAAAAATCAAAACACATACACAAAATTCTTATGGCTATCTAAACAATCATACTTGAAGAAAAATGGCTTAGCATTTATATAAATATAGATAATCATTTATTGTCTAGCCCTAGTGGATGCCTTCCTTTATTTCTGAAAATCTGTATAATTTAAGAACAAAATACACTCCATAGAGCAGGGGCCTCTGGCCCCTGCCACCAGGCTGTACAACAGGAGGTGACTGAAGAGTGAATGAGTTAAACTTGATCTGTATTGACAGCCACACCCCATCACCCACATTACTACATGAGCTCTGCCTTCTGTCAGATCAACAGTGGCATTAGATTCTCATGGGAGTCGGAACTCTACCATGAACTGTGCAGGACAGGGATCTAAACTGCTCCCTCCTTTGATTCTAACCCCTGATGACCAGAGGTGGAGCTAAGGCAGTGATGCTAGCACTGGGAAGTGGCTGGTTGCAAGTACAGATTAATGATAGCACAGAGGTCTGACTGCACAGACCTCAGCTGCTGCACACTCATAGCCAAATTCTATCAGTGATTGGCAAGGGGAAAATTAGCCTGTACCTGTGGCAGGCATTACAGTGGCAAGTGAGTTCATATGCTTCAATCCTACAGTTGCATCTGGCGGCAGGCTTTAAATCAGAAGCCAACATTTACTCCAGTCCACACTTGACACACCTGTTATTTTATGTACCACTTCTGTCCATGCTTCTTTTCCACACTGTATGTTTGTCTCAATCACAGTTTGGGTAAGCCCACAAGCTAACTTAGCAAAAATGATTAAAATGTAAGTATCACTGGAGAACTTCTTTGAAAAAGAAAGGCCTATGATGAGACAGTAGAAGTCTAGGACTGCCAATAAAAAGAAAGCTGCATATAAAAGAAAACACCAAGAATCCCACTTAAATTACAAATTTACTGCAGCAGGTGATTCATGTTCTCTAGGCCTGATTTGTATAATATATGATGATCAGGTATCCAATCAAGCTAGCAATTTCACCACAGGGAGATCAAACACTTGCATTAAAAGGCAAACCTTTAGAGTTGTGAAAAGAAAAAAATTGTAAAAGAAGCAATTATTTAAGGTCACTCCTTCATCAAATGTGTCTGCACTGAGAGCATCGTTCTTTGTGGCTAATTACATTGCTAAAACTAAGAACCCTTTATGTTGGTGAAGAAACAACCCTGCCCACTGCTAAGGACACGCTGTGAATTTGGAGGAGAGGCTGCAGTTCAAAGGTGGCACAGGTTCCTCTCTCAGTTGGCACTATAACCAGATGAACTGATGAAACAGCAGCAGTTGAGGCACAATTGCTAGAGAGAACTGAGTCACCATGGTATGCAATCCAGGTTGACAAATCTACCAGTATTGCCAAGGCAACAATGCTTGTCCTTGTTCGATATATTTTTGCAGGAGGATGTGCATGAGGATGTTACATGCATTTTTTTTTTTTTTTGAGACAGGGTCTTGCTTTGTAGTTCAGGCTGGCTCTGAGTTCACTATGGAGCCCAGGCAAGCCTCGAACCCAGCAATCCTCCTGTCTCTGTCTCCCGAGTGCTGGGATTACAGGCGTGAGCCACCACACCCGGCACTGTGGTATGTGGTATTGATTGTTGGTGGGCGTGAGTCTCCACGCCCAGCATTGTATGTGGTTACTGGGGATCAAACTCAGGACCACTGTGCTTGCGAGGCAGGCACTGGAACCACTGAGCCAAATCTCCGGCCCAGTTTTGACATGTTTGAAACATGAGATTTTCAAAGATTGGGATGGACCCTTTCTCCCTCTGGAGCAAGATCACCTATCTCAGCTTTAAAAAAGCTTGAGCAGTACTTCCTAAACAACAAAAGACCCTTGAATTGGGAAGGAATGGCTCCACAACCCATTTGAGAATAAGCCAGGTGAACTGACTTTGTCTGCCCTAGAAAAAGGTCAACTGCTTGAGACTGCAAATCACGGTGGCCTTAAAAGTATGTTTCAAACAACTTCAAATCTCTGTGCATTCTGGGTTAAACTCAAAGCAGGATACCCTGAAACTCCCACAAAAGCGCTGAAAGCGTACTTCCATTCCCAGTAGTCTACCTTCGTGAAACAAGAGACAGTAGCCAAACTGGAGTATGCTGGACACAAGCAACACACTTTGCGTGGCCCTGTCTTCCATGAGCCCTAGAAGTGACATCCAATTGGAGGAAAAGTTCAGGGGTCCCATTAATTGTTTTGTGGTGAGTTGTATAATTATTTCACTATGTATTACAGTGTAATACTGACAGAAATAAAAATACATCATACATGTAACATACTTGAATCATTCCAAAATCCTGTCTTCCACAAAATTGGTCCCTGGTCCTAAAAAGTTTGTGGGCAGCCACTCTAGAGCACTTCAACGCACTTGTCCTTGGTGCTGGAGAACAATGCTGCAGCACTGTCATAGGGTCTTAACCTTTCAAACCTGTTCTCAAAACCACTGTTACAAAATCCCCAGTTGGGGGGGGGGGGACCCAGTGGCTAACCATTGCTACTCCTAAAATAAATGTACTATATTGTATTTTGGGATTTTTATCTTTGGACTTTTGTTTTCGGCCATTGATTTTGTTGTTGTTTTATTTTTTTTTGTGGCAACACCGGGTCTTGCTGTATTGCCCAAGCCTGCCCCAAACTCCTAGGCTCAAGTGATCCCCAACCTCAGCCTCCCCAGGAGTTGAAACTATAGGCATGTGTCACTACACCCAGCTGTGATTTGTAATTTAAGGACTTAAGTATAAGTCATCCTCCCAGTCTCAGGACCATCTCATCTGTATTGTCCAAAGCACAAATCAAACATCATCTTTTCCATATCTTTACCCTACTTTCTTTATCGTCTTTAAAATTTAGATTAGTAACTAATTCTTCCTGTGATCCCTTTGGGGAGAAAAGGAGAAATTTTGAAGTCAGCCTTAGAAGATTCAAAGAACACTGTCACTTTTGCCTCTTATTCCCAAGCTATGTGATGTGTAGTGTGTCTTTTATCATTTATCTCTCATTTATCTACTTCCTACTTGTCTTGAATTCATGGATGACCTCAATTTCCTTTCTCTGAAAGCACACAACTCTTACAAGTGTCAACTAGGGTCACAATTGCACAGTTACGAAAAACTGAACTGACTGTGGTTGCAAACGCGTGTCTGTGGTCACCTTGAAAGGCCTCCCTCAGCAAATGGTAACCATATTTCTAAGCAGTCTGTTGACTTCAGCGTTTTTGGCTATTATTGTGCTCCAGTTTAAAATGCCAGCCTGTCTCACTGAAACATTTTTCCATTCTCTGTCATAAGCCATAATATATAAAAGATCCCCCTTTATCAAAACGGATGGTTAGTTTTCCAGTGGCTAACCACTGCAACCTCTAAAATAAGTGTACTATGTGGTATGTATCTTAAATGCTTAAACAATTTTCTTAGCAGCACCATGAAAAGGATTTGAAGAGATTAATGTAAAGCAATGTTCTTCTTAATCAGATGGGGAAGACTCAAATAATAAACAGAACTATGGCTCAGCAAAGAAATTCCTCTGCCATTTTGAATCACCCAAACTGAAATACACTCTATAGAGACATTCCCAATCTCACCAATGAAAACAACTTCATTTTCCTCTCGAGCTACAAAGCAATGTGTATCACCCTCATGACCTTGAACTCGCCCTGTCTCCCTTTACAGTTAACTCCATCCTCCAATGTTCTATCAATTCCTCGGGACTGATCTATTTTTGTTCATTACCACGTTAAACAGAGTACCTTGTATGCAAGGTTCTCAATAAGTGCCTATGAAACTCATATGTGAAGGCATTTGTAATTTAATCATTTAGTTGCTTACAGAACTAGCCTGGCTTGCACAAACTATATAGACCACTGGAAATTATTGTTTAGCAAATATCTTCCTCCAGACATCTCATTGTTTTCTTCTCAGGATACACCCCTTCCTCTTTATATGGCATCTTTTTCTCTTCTAAGCACCTTGAGGGAAAAGAAAAAATTTGTACATATATGCTTACTTTATAGCATTAAGCACACAGAGTAGTTTCTTAAAGTTTAATTTTATAGATTACTTGACCAGAGCTACTCCAGGCATGTTCGTTCTTTTTTTTTTTAAAGACAGGGTCTCACTTTGTAGTTCAAGCTGGCCCTGAGGTCACTATGTAGTCCAGGCAAACCTCAGAACAGAGCAATCCTCCTGCCTCTGCCTCCCAAGTGCTGGGATTACAGGTGTGAACAACCACGCCCGGCACTGTGATATGTCGTACTGATTGCTGGTGGGTGTCAGTGAGTCACCACACCTGGGATTGTTGAATGTGGTTACCGGGGATCAAACCAGGGACCTTGAGCTTGCTAGGCAGGCCCCAGAACCACTGAGCTAAATCTCCGGCTCCAAGACATATTTATTCTTTAGGAGACATCTAATACCTTTAATGTTAGCCAGTTTACTTGTGGAAATAATATTTTCTGGGCCAATTCAACAACTACTCAAAAGCATACAATCATAGGAACATAGATGATTGCTGTGAAATTAAAAGAATTTCAGAATTGGAAATGAAGTGTTGTACATGTTTAGAAATTGTGTATTGTGTTTAGAAGTACATTGACATATTATTCTGCAACTTCTTTCACCCAATGATTTTGAAATGTAGCCATATAGTGCATACAGATCTACTTTATTTCTTTTATCTGTTAGTGGCTCCATATGAATCGTCCACAATCTATCTATATATCCCCCATTGGTAAATATTTTTCTTAAATTTTTCACTATTACAAATAATGCTATAATGAATTTCCTTGTACACATCTCCTGGGTAAAGTACCCAGAAATTCCATGTTGCCTAATATTGTCACACCTACTATTTTTGATTTGGCTTTTTTCCTGGTACATCATTTTATTCCTTTATTTCTCTTTCTAACTTTTATGGGTTCTTTTGTCTACACTGCCTTTTTAAAACATTTGACTGGATTTTTACAAACATAATT